>PVIY010036243.1:0-25605 GCA_004026745.1 Myrmecophaga tridactyla
TACTGTAAGCAATGGAGAAAAAAGGACCTGTCTTTTAAAATATATATATACTGAGTCAATTGAATATCCATAGTGAAAAAACTTAACCTTAACCCATTCCTCACACCATGTGCCTTCCAGGTGAATTGAAGATCGATGGAAAAAAACAAAGCAGTCTCTAGAAGTAACATTGGAAAAGCTTTCCATGTCTTTCACACAGGCAACATTTTCTTAAGCAGGACACAAAAAGCCTGTAAAAGAAAAGACCTATAAATTAGAGTATATTAAAATTAGGAACCTCTGTCTATCAAAAGACATTATTAATAAAGCAAAAGGCAAGTCACAGAAGAGGAGAAGACATTCGCAATACATCTACCTGACAAAGTGCTCATAAGGAGAATATTTAAAGAACTTGTAAGAATCAATTTTTTTTAAAAAGACAGAGAACCAGATTTTAAAATGGACAAATGATTTCACAAAGGCACTTTTTCACAAGCAAGATTATCCAAATGGCCCATAAACGTATGAAAATGTATTTCACTTTATTATCAGAAATATACAAATTAAAACCCTAGTGGGATATCACTGCATATGCATACCCACCAGAATATCTATAATTTGAAAATACCAAGTATTGCAAAGGTATGGAGCTACTGGAATGCTCATTCACCACCAATGAGAATGCAAACTGATAAAATCTCTTTGGAAACTGTTTGCCAATATCTGCTAAAGCTCTACATGCACATATATCACCACCCAACAATTCCACTTTTAGATATACACATGACCGAAATGAGAACACGTGAACAAAAGGACATTTACAAGAACCCTCACAGCAGTATTATGCTTAATAGCCCCATGCTGGAGATAAAGCAAACATCTATCAGCAATACAGATAAAGAATTGTGGTGTATTTTTCAATGAAACTATGTAGCAATAAAAATGAACAAGTTACTGCTACATGCAACATGGATGAACTTCTCAACACTATTAAGTGAAAGAAACTAGAAACCACATATAATATACTGTAATATTCCCTTTATATAAATATAAACACTTTTTTATTCCCCTTATATAAATAAGCAGAAATAAAACTAATCTGTACAGATAAATATGGAGAGAGGTTGCTTTGGGTGGAAGAAGGAGAAGTGGCTGGCAGGAGGCACAAGGAGGTTCCTGAAGGGCTGGTAATATTTTTTGTTGTCCTGAGTGGTGATTATTTAGGTGTGCTCCTTTTTTATTAATTCAACCATCTGTACACTGAGGGTTTTTGTACCTTTCTGTATGTGTGTTACACTTTGCTTTAGTTTCCTTGGCTGCTCAAGCAAATACCATGCTATGAGTTGGCTTTAGTAATGAGAATGTATTAGCTCACTATTTTGAGGTTAAGACGTAAATCCAAATCAAGGCTCATCAAGGTGATGCTTTCTTCCTGAAGACCGGCCGCCAGACCTATTTGGTCCTTAGCTGGGCAAGGCACGTGGTGATGTCACCTGGTCCCTTCTTTCTCTTCTGGGTCCCTTAATGTCCAGCTTCTGGCTGCTTCCTCTGTCTTCCTCTGTGTGTGTCAAAATCCCATTCTCTTATAAAGGACTCCAGTAACAGGATTAAGACTCATCCTGACTGAGGTGGGCACACCTTTACTGAAGTCGCCTCATCAAAAGGTCCTACTTACAAGGGGTTCACACCCACAGGAAAAGATTAAGTTTAAGAACATGTTTTTCTGGGATTCATACAGCTCCAAACACCACACACTTCAATAAAAATGTTAGTAAAAACAAAAAGATATGGCTTGTGCAGGAGGAATAAGGTCTAAAACATCAGATTAATAAAATTAATACTAATATAATAATAACGCCATAGTTAATAACCAACACTTTATCCAATTTTTTAAGGGTGTCCTGACATGAACTAGCAATTTGGGATTGAACAACTTGTGTTTTTGCTTGTTTGGTTTTTACACCAGCCGCATTGCTTCATTACTTCTTCGCTACTCCAAGGAAATAGGTATTTGGAGTTACAGTAGAAGGAGCTGGAATCAGTCAGCCAACAAATTATTCTGTGATTTTTCAGTGCAGTTAGGGCACAGTTGGGCTTAAACATATTCCTGTTGTTTTCATTTTGCATGGATGGAATTTATCAAGAAATTCCTTTTCTTGTGCTTCAGTTCTGAAAAGAAGACGCTGTACATTGCAGCTATGGTCAATAATAGCAATTACATTCCTTTAAAAGGAAGTGCAACAGAACTATATAGATTTTTGAAAGGACAGTTAATATTAAGGAAGTGAAATAGTTCTGGAAAGGCACTATGGACAAATTTTCTAAACTTTTGAGGATTCTTTTTTGGTCAGAGTGAAGAATCTGAATAGTTCCTACATTATTTCTTAGAACAAACAGAAGAATTCTTGGTGGGAAAACTCTCACAGTTTTATTCTAGACCTATTTTTGCTTTCAATTTATTTATAAAGTGAAAAGATTGTAATGTTTATTTTTCTATTATGTGTTTAGCAAACACAAAATCAGGTACAATGAAATCAACTAATGACATAGCAAATGTATTTCCATCCTGCCATCTATTAGTTTTCTACTCCACTAGTCTTTTTTGATATTTCCATAAATGCAATCTCACAGGAGTCCCCTGGAGCTAAAATACATAATAATGTATGGTCCTTTCAGTCGGTCTATTGAATATGATTGCCAAGCCAACTCTCAGAATTTTTGTCAACCTACATCAATTTTATGTTGGAAAAAGATCATTCAATTCCTTCCACTGTTATACTGGAGGAAAGTAAACATGATCATCTCTCTGATACAAATAGAAGGACATCTCCTTGGCCTCTTCCTGTAGTCTCTCCTCATAATAACCTTAAGTTTTACAACAAACTGAAAGACTCGCTTGGCTACTCCCTATATTTCCTACAACGGGTGCCAGCATTAACTTTCAAATTGTTCAGAAAAGCTGTATTAGTAAAGAGAGTAGAAATTACACTCTGGGCCCTGCCTGTCTCTTTACCCTTTGAAGTCTGCCGGTCTAAATTTGTCTTTGAACCTGGGGCTGCTCTGTCTTAGCACCTGGGCTACAGGCAGAGGGTCTTCCCCGCTTTTTGACATTATCCAGAGGCCGTGTCCATTAGAGCTCATGATGGCTGTGGAGCTCATCTTAGTAATAAAGAATTTGTTGCTATCTATGCACATAAAACCCAGCTCAGGTGGCCTCAGAAGAATTGTTTAACAATTGAAAGCCTCAGCTTCTTTTCTGTAAAATAGGAATAGTGATATTACATAGAGTTGGGAAAATTAAAGAAGATGATGCATGAAAAGCACTGAGTGTCAAACATAGTAGGTACTCAATTTATATACCAGCTGTTATACTTATTTTTTTTCTCATGGGCAGGCCTGGGAATCAAACCCAGGTCTCTTCCTGCTGAGCCACCATAACCCACCCCAGCTGTTATAATTAATAAGACTTTGGATTGGGAAAATATTTTTCATTTTATGTGTGTAATTCTCACATGATTTTACATTTTAAGGCCAGAGCTAATCTGCTGTTCCATCTACTGTCCCAATATGTTCATTGAACTAAATTTTCAAAGAATTGAAAACATCTTTCTTAAGAGATCACAGTTCTCACACTGTGTAATTCACTTTCAATGACTCCATCAGACCCTGAAAATTATATGCCCTTTGTTTCAGAGATTGTTTATACAAAATACAGAGCTTCAGGAAAATAATTTTGAGTTGATCAAAGTGATTGTGGAAAAAAGATCCTAGGATCATCAATAAAAAATTCAAGATAAATAACTAAAATTTCTCTTCCCTTTCCTTCCAACCAAAATTTTTGAACTATAAAACATTCTCCTAAAATTATCATTTGTTAATGAATGGATTTTCAGATAATCAAAGAGTTTATTTCAGTCTATTCAAAAATAAATAAATTTTAATAAAAATGGCAATTAAACTACTTTGCTGCTTGGAATAATTTACATACTAATTATCTTCAAGTCTTATGCCATTATATTCAACTCCTTCTCCATGATTCATGCCACAAAATATTCTCTAGCTCGATATACACAATAATTATCCAGTTTTAATAAGGAATAAATGATGTTTAATTTTAAAAATTCATGCCTTTGGAACAAATCCATATTAATAGTCAGGCTACACAAGAGTTGACCCAGCTCAGCTTCAAGGCATCAAGCACTACACCAAGTGACTTCAATGGTTTTGAGAGGATGTTACAGACAAGTGAGCTCTTCTCGCTGTTCACCGCAATATCCTTTGATTGGCCCCATGCTTGTCTAATCAACAAGGTAGCTCACCATTGAATCCTATCATTCATTCAGGCTTTCTAATTTACTTCAATCCTCTATTCAACCCCAATCTCCTTTGGCTTTCACGATATAATTTCTCCATCAGCTGCTTTTCTAATTCCTCTCCCATTTTGTCATCTGCTGCCCCTCTCTCTGGTCTCCATTTGCCCTGCATCCAGCCCCACAAAAGACCAAAACGAACAGGTATTCCCTGCCTCATTCTCAAGGTTTCTTATGGGTAGCTGGACAACATAGCTCAGATGTTGGAATAGGCACAATCCAAGTTGTTCATGAAAGTGTTAAAAGCATGTAATATATGAGGATGAGTGTCCTATTTTACAGAGATTATAGGAAAGACATTATAACAATATTATTACCAAATTGCTGTTTTGCAATGTGATGGTTGAAATAAAGGTAAGTGCTGCCAGAGACCTAAGCGTCCTGACTTTGGCACTGATTATTCTATTTTTCTGATCTTTGCTTTCCTCACTTTTAAAGAAAGGAAGCTAAGCTATATGATCTATATGGTCTCTTCCAGCTTTAAAATGCTATGCCCAAAGGTTAAAATTTATGAATCTGCTATAATTCAAAATGAGGTAAAATTTTAAATATCATTCAAACCCTGCTAAATATAAAGAAGTTTTATTATTTTATCAATCTCATTTCTACCCACATCAATTATGGAAAGTCGTTCCTGCACTGAATATATAATTGTTTATATTTATATAAACAATATATAACATAAATAATAAACAATAAATCCATAATAATAGTCTTTATTTATTGTTTGTTTATTTGTTTTTAATTTTATCAAACAGAAAGGAGATATCTCAAATTCACCTGCAAAGGTATCAAAGATTTCATTAAGGACTCAAACAAATTGGGAAGAATCTGAAGTGAGTCAGAAAAGGTCACAATTATGTCAAAAGAATCTCAAAGTCAGGAAGAGGCTTTGATTTAATTTTTTTAATCCAGCCAGCCTGTGAACTTTTTTACCCAATTTGCAGCAAATCCAAATTAACAGTCAGACTGTGCAAGAATTATCCTAGCTCAGAGCACACATAGCCTCCACTACCCAAGCCAGAGCACATGTCCATTCTGAACGCTTGGTTTTCAGAGCATGTATTGTAGTCATTTTGTAATCTTTTTGAACAACTCTATCTAACACAATAAGCACTGTTATTCCAAAGCTAATAAAAAAAATCCAAAATCTTAGACCAAAATAATGAATTTCCTTTGCAAATAAATCTACTTGGTGTGTAGTTGGTGGTCAATTAGCACAGAAAAGTAAAGTTTGATTTAGCTGTATCCTATATCAGTGGTTTGATTATTGACATGCGGTCAATAATCAACCAGCCAATACTTCTAGACAATAAATTTACTACCAGCCAAGAGGCAAAAGTAGTTGTATTAGGGTTATCTAGAGAAACAGAACTAGCAGGATATAACTACATAGAAGGCTGTAAATTCCTGGAGCAGTGATGCTAAATTCCAGTCCAGTCCAGTAAGAGAGGCCAGGAGAAGAGGAAGGTGTAGTCTTGAGGCAGAATTCCTTCTGATTCTTGAAACCATCAGTTATTACTTTTAAGACCTCCAGCTGACTGGATGAGTCCCACCCTCATTGCTGAGAGTAAACTCCTTTTCTAAAGTCAACTACCTGTAGACATTAATTCCATCTACAAAGTACCTCCACAGTAACAACTTGGTCAGTGTTTGACCAAACAACTGGACCCCATAACCTGGCCAAATTTATATGTAAAAGTAACCATTACATTGGAGTTATATTTTATCTTCTGTTAAAGACATAAAAGTCTCAAAGTAAGATCTGACTTAAATCTGCAAGCAGTAATACTGGAAAATCATATTTGACACTCAGATGAATTATACACAAAAATGACCCTTATTTTCCCTTTGGAGCAGTCTTATGGGTCATGGACCAGATTAAGAATTCCTACTTGACTCTCTAACTATGAGTCTGTTTCCTAGACCACTTTAACTTTTAATAGCATCTTCTTTTTCAGGGAAAAAGATTCATAAAAGGAAAGAACAATTGCTTGATTTGTATAGACCTAATTTTGAATTGTTTTAGAGAAATCTCTGATCTTTATGTCACTCTCTTGAGCTATTAAATGATTTGATAAGATACAACAATGATGGTAAGGATGGAAAGTATATGACAGAGAAATCACTAACTATTCTTTAAATAGTTATCTAAAGAATGAATTTTATTTATTTATTATGTCTTCCTTACAGTGACATTATTATTTTAAATAAAAGATTTCAGATACAAGTAACATCTTTATAAGCATTAAAAAATTAAATATAAAGAGGAAAATAAGGTAAATTTTCTGTTTCAAGAATTATTTTAAATTGCTATTTTAATTTTCCTTGGTGAATGAACTCTTAGAATCTCCAAATTTATTTTAGATATAGTCAATGCTTGCCAGATTATAACTTATTTGACAATTTATTCTGAGGCGTGAAGGTCTTGACTTTTCAAGTTTAAAAAATCCATTTATGTATGGCCAGAATTGTTCTTTTTTGAGTAAAATTTTGATTAAAAATAACCAAAGCAGGGTCACCATCTGATTAGTCAGTCCTGTTACTGGGAATATACTTGAAAGAACTGAAAGCAGGGACTTAAATAGATATTTGCACACTGATGTTTATAGTGACATGATTCATGATGCCCAATGGATGGAAGTGGCCAAAGGTTACATTGACGGAGAAGCAAAAGAGTGAGCTGCAATGTATACCTATGATGGCATTTAGTGCAGCTACAGAAAAGGAATGAAGTCAGAAGGAATGTAATGAAGTGAATGAACCATGAGGATATTATGTTGAGCAAAAAAAGCAAAAAATAAAAGGACAAATATTTATGGTCTCTTTTAAAATATACTTATAAGAAAAATGGGGCTTAGATTGTAAGCTCTTACAGGAGTCATATTTATTCCTGAGATTCAAGTGTTGTTTCTAAATTCTGAGATGTTTAACCTGGTATTTTCCTGGAACTTTGGGTATCTATGTGACATGTAAGTCTCAGAGTTGGAATTGTGCAACTCTGAAAGTCAGCATTCTTACATACAGCAACTGTTCGAGAAGCTGAACCACAGATCAACTTCAATTAGAGATAAGAATGAAGATGATCTGGTTGGGACTTAGGTAAATCAGAATATAGGGTAAAGGATAGTGTTGTCTGTATTTTAGAACTTCACCTCCTGTATGAGTCAAAGGAAGAGAGGTTTATTTTGTTCAAAACCTAAATTTTCTGTAGCACACAATATAACTTAATCTGTCGGGCAGTTCAGTTAAACAGTCTAAATACATGGAGCCTAGAATTGGGAACAAGGTCTTGCAATTCTTTGTAGCTTAATGTAATACCCTGATTCATTCCAGAGTACATTGGGCAGATAATTTAAAAGTATTAGCAAAGTCTCTAGAGGGACTAGAGAAAAAATATGGAACTATTAAACTTTCCCACCTGGGAAACCCCTGTTACTGCTTCAACCATTAGGGACTCCCAAGTTAATAGACCACACCTTTGATCTTGAGGCTTGTTCTTATTAAACATATCTGCAGCAGAAGACGCTAAGCTTATCTATAATTATGCCTAAAAGTTACATCCAGAAAACCTCTTTCTGGCTCAGATGTGCACTCTCTCTCTCTCTCTAAGCCCAACTCTGTAAGTAAAACCATTACCTCTCAACATGGGACATGATATCCAGAGGTGTGAGTCTCCCCATCCATGTGGGACTTGACTGCTAGGGATGAGCCTGGCCATGGCACCATGGAATCTACAATGCCTACCTGAACAAAAGAGGGAAAAGAAGTGTAACAAAATAAAGGTTCAGTGGCTAAGAGATTTCAAGTAGAGTTGCAAGGCTATTCTGGAGGTTATTCCTATGCAAGCTTCAGTGAGATATTGCTAATTACCATGGTATGCCAAGCCCCAAGCAATAGCATTCCTGTAAACTCTAAAGACTACTCAGGGCTCTGTCTGAGGCTCTATAAAATTTCACTTCCTAAGTTAATTTTTCAGAAACTTCAAACCTTCAGATGTAGTTCTGGGCCAGATAAACCTTGAAACCCAGAGTTGCCAAGTCTCTCTCCAATGGCATCAACCAGTTGCATCCCCGTACCCCATAATATCAACACCCCCTTCAACATGAAAAAATTAGAATAGTCATTGCCCAAATATTCCTAAAGATTGGGGAAAGGAGCGAAGGAGGAGTTGAATCAGAGAAGATAGAATTTAACAAATTAGTATGACTACTGAATCATTATATTGATATTTCTTTTTAGTCTCCAGTGTCTTAGAGCAGCTAGAAGGAAAAAAAATCTGAAATTGTGGAACTGTAACCCATGCCATCTTTGAAATTTGTTCTATAACTACTTGGTAAAATGTACTTTGAAATTTATCACTTTTTTGTATATATGTTATATTTTACATTCACCAAGATCTATTTTGTCTCCAGTACACATACCATCTTGAGCACAATATAAGAATAGGCTCATTAATTTGAGCATTCAAATATTTTATTTTCTGAGCAGAGAAAGATTCTACATAAGCCTTCTAAAAGCAAAGGAAGAAAAGATTGTAACAGTAAATTAAAAATAGCAAGACTTCAGACCACACAAAATTGACTTCATGCGAAGCTCTCTGAATGGCTAGGGGGCTGCTGAACATCATAGCCCAGCCATAGCTAATGAATGGACCGCTGTTCCTAGTCACTAAAATGTCAGACTGCATATGTGTTCCTTTTGGAACCTTGTCTGGTGTTGCTCTTTGAATCAGAGATGCCAACTGCTCTTGAGAAATTCACCTCCTGGCCCAGACCAATTTAGGTAGGGAATCTGGCCTTGGGAGAAGATGAGGGGCTGGTTACAGATCTCTGAAAAATCAAGTCACAAAAAAAGGCTCTTCTAAAAGAAAGAAAAAGGCTCTCCTTTTGTGAGCTAAATATGCAATGTTACAAAACACTACATATTTCAAATCCTCTAAGAGGAATTGATATTCCAAATTACTCTCTTGGAACACTGCTAACAAGAGCACCCATCTGAATGTGTTATGTGGGTGCTGAAATCCAGCCCCACAGTCAGGGTAGCCGGTCTACCCAAAAAGTCTACCCAGTTGGTTATTGCACAAAATAACCAAGTGAGCTAGTTCGACCTTGTTTGTTATAAAGTAAGCAGTCAATTCCACAAGCCTAACAGATTTCATAAACTATAATGGTAATTTAATAAAGGAAAGCAATAACTCCTTCAAGGACACCAGGAATCCAGGAATGAGGTTACTTTTGTGGCTCCAACCCAAAGACCAAAAGGGATAAGAGGGTTTGCTATGTATGGAGTTTCACTGGCTGTGTCATGGGACTATGCTCAGCTTTGGTTATTGTTTCTGGGCTCCCCTCTACTTAGTGAAAGAGAAGTGACCCCAGGAGTCACCAAACAATAGCCAGAGCACACCCTTATTTATAAATTTGTAAGATGCCTTATGTATCAGACCAGAGACAAGTTAATAAATGTTGAAATATGTGGCCATGAGCCAACGAATGTGGGTGGCCTCTAGAAGCTAAAAAAGATAAGGATATGAAATCTCCCCTAGAACCTCCAGAAGAAAACCAGCCCCTCCAACCCCTTGATTTTAGCTTGCGCTTAAAGCAAAAACTACAGGGGCTGTTCTGAGAGTGGAGTCTCTAACAAAGGGCTGTGGGGAGATTGGTAGGAAATTTGAGGTATCTGTAGGAAACATCATTTATCTCTGGGATCCAGAGTCTTTAAAGTCTTTTTTATCTGGTCTCATCGTCCTACTGCTTTTGATAATTGCTTTCCTCTTTCAGGAAATGGACACTTTTGGCAGAGAAATTTTTCCATGGAGATACTTGTCTTTACAAAAGTAAATGAAGTTAAAAATATGGTAACTTAGGTTTCCAAATAAATAGACTCAGTCTTCTGTTATTTAGCATCTTTTGTATGAATGCAAAATTGATTTTGTGCCTTTCAATAGAGTTATAGTTTTTACTTTGAAAGATCAGTTAAGTATGTTCTGTTATGAATTTAGTCATTCAGTTTTCCCTTCACCTTGATCCCTGGAAATATGGGATGTACCCTTCAGATTGATCATAGCTACTCCAGCAAATTAGAAATGCTCTGCCTCTGAGCCAAGGAAAATATTTATAGACCTTGTGGAAAAGATTGAAGATTCACAGGAAGCTCACTGAAGCAGGATCTTATGAACCATGAAGTAGAGTACATGAGAAACTTGAAAATCACCTAACACCCATAATATAACTGTCATATTTTTCAATAAACTTCATATTTATGTCCTTCTACATACCTGGCTTAAATACATTGATAAATGATTTTGTTTGTCTAACACCTATTAAGTTTTTGGTTTGTTTTCCTTGTACTGTTTTTAAATTTTATCCTACTGTCATTTTCCTGGGGTTGTTACAATCAGTGGCTTTTAGTATACTCACACAATTGTGCATTCATCACCACAATCAATTTTGAAATATTTCCTTATTCCAGAAAGAAAAGCCCCATACCCTTTAGTAGTCTCCTCTTAAATCCTCTATCTTTCCTGAGCCCAATTCAGCCACTAATCTAATTCTGTCTCTGTAGTTTTATTTATATTTATATGTTTTATAAATGGAATCATACAATATGTAGCACTTTGTGTCTGTTTCTTTCACTTAGAGTAATATTTTTTTAATTATTGATATCTTATTTTTAATTAGAGTAGTTGTAGGTTTACATAAAAGCTACCATGTTCATTCCCATAGAGCCCTATTGTTGACACTTTGCATTAGTGTGGTTCCTTTGTTACAATTGATGACAGAATATTAAAATATTACTTTTAACTGTACTTCATACTTTACATTAGATGTATTTTTTCCATATACAACCCTATTATTAACAGCTAGTAATAGTATCATATGTTTGTTATAATCCATGAAAGGACATTCATTATTTGTACTATTAACCACAGTCCGTCATGCACAGTGGGGTTCACTGGGTTATGCAGTCCTGTGTTTTATCTTCTAATTTTCCTTCCAATAATGTACATGACCCAAAACTTCCCCTTTCAACCACTTTCACAAGCATAATTCAGCTCGGTAAATTACAGTCACAATAATTTGTTACCATCCCAGCTATTCATTTCCAAACCTTTACAATCAACCTAAAGAGAAATTCTGCACAAGTTAAGCATCAGCTCTCCATTCTCTAGCCTCATTTGATACCCTGGTAACCTCTATTCTAGATTCCAACTCTGTGAGATTGTTTATTACAATTAGTTGATATTAGTGAGATCATTCAATATTGGTCTTTTTGTTTCTGGCTTATTTCATTCAACATGATGTCCTCAAGCTTCATCCATATCGTCACATGTCTCATGTCTTCATCCCTTCTTGCAACTGAATAATCCATCCTATATACATTCCATTAATCAACTGACGGGCACTTTGGTTGCCTGCATCTTTTGGCAATTGTGGTGGATCAAATATATAAAATATAGGAAAATATCTCAAATATATGCAATTCTCTGGGTAAAAAGTTTAATAGACCTCATGTACTCCATACTGCACCCATTTACAGTACTTATGTTTCAAAAAATCCTGGAACAGAAAACAGATGCTATCTTCAAAATTATAAATGGTATACCTCTGCATATTATATAGAAACTAAGGCTAAGCCTAGAAAAGTCTGCACATAAAATACGGACGACTTATATGAAAATATGACAGTGAAATAACAGTTTTGAAATTATTCAATTAGAAAAATCTTATTGGATACCTACGATGTGTCAGGTACTGGAAAGCACACCAAAATGAAAAGCTAATTCTTGCTGCCACCACCCCCAAAAAAAGTGAGCAAGTAAACAACAGGTGTTGGGAGGCTGAGATACCTAGATGCCAGGCACTTTGCACAAGTCAATTCATTTAATTTTACATTCTGATCAACAGTGCAGGAGGGTTCCTATTTCTCCACATCTCTCCAACATTTGTTATTTTCTGTTTTTATTTTTTTAAATAATAACCATCCTAGTGAGTGTGAAGTGGTATCTCACTGTGGTTTTGATTTATATTTCCTTAATACATTTAATCCTCATTCCGGGTGGTTTATCCTAGTGCCTTCAGCCTCTTTCTCTCTATAAGCCTTCCTCTCCCTTCTCGTGTCTTCCCCTACATTTATTCACCTTTGTTTCCCTTTTTCTTTTCTTTTTCTTCCCCTACAATATCCTAATTATTTTCCCACACATACTCCTGATTAGAATAATGAGGCACTGAGCCGATATTGGCCCAAACAGATGGTCTGCATAAAAACTTAACATCAAGGTGATTCATCAACATGGTAACACAAGACATCCTCTGAAAAAGTCTCCCCTCAGAATCAATTAATAAAACCACAAATCCCACTTGCTTGGATCTGGAATATGATAGAGACTGGAGAAGGACTGCACGAATACTGAATAAAAGGAAAAAAACCCACTAAAATCATGTAAGAGATTAAAGTACCAGACATTACAGTACAGACCCCTCCCTTTACTCAGTCCTGCATGGTTCAGGACCCTCACAGAGGCAGCCCAGCCTGTGTCCCTCCTACCATGGACACAGACCATAGAGCCACTCACAATAGCAAGTTAGAGCCCGTGCTTATCCAGGCACAGGGACCCAAGTCTGCAGAGGCCCAGGGTGGAATACAAGTAGCCACATGCAAAAGCACCCCAGGAAAAACAATCACAGCAGAATTGTCGGCAAGAGGTACACACACTCAACCCAGGTTCTGTTTGTTTGACCACATAAATGCAAAGTAGAGCTTTCTAGATTGATCCCATTTGGTTCCCAGGGTAGAATATTGTAACTGGGAGGAAACTAGTGGTAAAAAAAAAAAAAGCTTCGCAGAAGAAAAAGAAAAGGGCAGGGAGAGGGTGAAACTAAATAGTTATAAGAAGGAATAGGTCCCAGAACTGAAACATGTCATGAACTTTGCTAAAAAAAAATCAAAGAAGATCTAAATAAAAGGAAGGATGTTCCATGCTCATAGATTGGAAGACTAATTCTATCCAAATGATTTACAAATTCAACACAACTCCAATCAAAATTCCAACAGCTTTCTTTGCAGAAAATGAAGTCATTTCATCAAATTTATATGGAAGAGCAAGGAGCCCTCAAAAGCCAAAGCCATCTTTGAAAAGGAGAATGTAGTTGGATCACTCATACTTCTAGACTTTAGAGCTTGTTCTGAAGCTGTACTAGTCAAAACAGCATGTTACTGGCACAAGGATTGACATATAGAAGTATGAAATTGAATTGAGGGTTCAAAACAACCCTCCCAGGCAGCTGCCGTGGCTCAGCAGGCAGAGCTCCGACCTGCCATGCTGGAGGTCTGGAGTTCGATCCCTGGTGCCTCCTGCCCATATGCAAATTAAAAAAAAAACAAAAACAAACAAACAAAAAACCCTCACAACAATGGTGCTGGGAGAACTGGATATTCACCTGAGAAGATGAAGAAAGCACACTGTCTCACACCATACACAAAAATTAACTCAAAATGGATCAAAGATCTAAATATAAGCACCAGGATTATAAACTCCTAAACTTTCCTAGACTTTACACCCAAAGCTCAATGAACAAAAGAAAAAATAGGTACATGGAACCTCATCAAAATTTAAAACTTTTGTGCATCAAAGGACTTTATCAAGAAAGTGAAAAGACACCCTACTCAATAGGAAAAGATATTTGGAAAACACAAATCAAATAAGGGTTTAATATCCAGAATATATATACATTTAAAAATCCTACAACTCAACAGTAAAAAGACAAACAATCCAATTTAAAAATGGGCAAAAAACCTAAATAGGTATTTCTCCAAGAGAATATGCAAATGGCTATAAAGCACTTGAAAAGACACTCACATCATTAGCTATTAGGGAAATGTGACCCAATACCTCAATGAATTTTACACCCAATAGAATGGCTACTATTAAAAATAAAAACAAACATAAAATTTTAAGTTTTGGGGAGAATGCAAAGAAATAAGAACACTCATTAATTGCTGATGGAAATGTAGAATTACGTAGCCACTGTGGAACATAATTTAGCTGTTTCTCAGAAAGCTAAGTATAGAATAATAATAGGACCCATCAATCCCACTACTAGGTGCATACCCAAAAGAATTGAAAGCAGGGATTCAAACAGATATTGGAAAGTGATGTTCATTGTGATATTATTCACAATTGCCAAAAGATGGAAGCAACCCAAGTGTCCATCAACCAATGAATGGCTAAATAATATGTGGTATATACACATGATGGAATATTATTTGGTGCTAAAAAAGAATGAAGTTACGATTCATGTGACCACAAGAATGAAACTTTAAGACATCAGGTTGAGTGAAATAAGCCAGACACAAAAGAACAAATATTGTATGATCTTACAGATATAAAATAATTAGAATAAACAAACTCACAGGGTCAAACACTAGGATATAGGTTACCATGGACAGTGTTGGGAAGTAGGGAATGGGAATTGAATGCTTAATTTGTACAGAATTTCTATTGGAGTTGACTGTAAAGTTTAGGAAATGGATGATGGTTGTGCTGGTTTCAAAGGAAGTATGCCCCCTAGAAAAGCCATGTTTTAATCAAAATCCCATATTGTAATGGCAGAATAATCCCTATTCAACACTGTATATTTTAATCTGTAATTAGATAATCTCCCTAGAGATGTAACCCAATCAAGAGTGGTTGTTAAACTGGGTTAGAGGAAATGTGTCTCCACCCATTTGGGTGGGTCTTGATTAGTTTCTGGAGTCCTATAAAAGAGGAAACATTTTGGAGAATGGGTGATTCAGAGAGAGCAGAGAATGCTACAGCACCATGAAGCAGAGAGTCTATGAGCCAGCGACCTTTGGAGATGAAGAAGGAAAACGCCTCCCGGGGAGCTTCATGAAGCTGGAAGCCAAGAGAGAAAGCTAGCAGATGATGCCGTGTTCGCCATGTGCCCTTCCAGCTGAGAGAAGAACCCTGACTGTGTTCACCATGTGCCTTCTCACTTGAGAGAGAAACCCTGAACTTCATCAGCCTTCCTGAACCAAGGTATCTTTCCCTGGATGGATGCCTTAGATTGGACATTTCTACAGACTTGTTTTAATTGGGACATTTTCTCGGCCTTAAAACTGTAAACTAGCAACTCATTAAATTCCCCTTGTTAAAAGCCATTCTGTTTCTGGTATATTGCATTCCGGCAGCTAGCAAACTAGAGCAGTGGTGATGGTAGCACAACATTGTGAATATAATCAATGGAATTGAATTATGTATGTGAATGTGATTAAAAGGATAAATTTTAGGCCATATGTATTTTACTAGAATAAAATTAAAAGTGAAAACACAGGGCTGTACAACACAATGAACCCCATTGTAAATGATAGATTATAGCTAATATACAATTATTAAAATGTTTTTCATGAATTTTAACAAATGTACCACCCTAATGCAAGGTGTTAATAATAGGGAGACAAATGGGAACTCTATTTTACATATTTTATGCAGGATACTTCTGTAAGCCTACAGCTTCTCTAACAAAAAAAAAAAATTAAAAAGAGAAAAATGGAAAAACAATTATTGTCAATCTACAGCATATAATATTATATAAATGGAAGTTATGGGGCCTACCTAGCTTCACCATCCCTACTTAAAAATAAATTTCTGCTTAAATAGATATTATACCTTCATCTGCTACAAATAGAACAGAGACTACCAAGAAAATTTATAAAACATTCAAATTTTTATCTTTGATTCTTGTTTTATACCTGTCCCTGGCACCTTTCTTTGAATTGAAAAATTGTTACTTCTCTTTTATGTTGCATGGTTTAAAGTAAGCTGATCATTTTTCATGTTGCAGATTAGTTCTGAATAATCCCTTTTGTTCTCATAAGGTCTTATTATCAAGGAATGAGGGAGTTTGAATCAGCTCTTTGTCTGGGGCTGCGCAGGCAGAGTGTTCCTCACAGAACTCCCACCCGCTCCAGCTCTCGGCTCCCTGATGCCCCTCTGAGCAGTGACAGGATGACCAGGAGCTCTGAGAGGTTGGGACAGTGTACCCGACAGCCTGAAGCATTGCTCTGTCTGACTTGAGAGAGCTAGAGCCACCTGCTCTCTTCCAGATGCCAGAAAAAAATCTCAAAGCGGGCAAAAGATTCTGATTCTTCTCTTTCCTCCACTCCCCATAAGCACTCTATACGTGTACCCTAACATTAAATAGCCTCCATGAAGAGAGTAAATTGGATGACTAGAAGTCATTTGTTGGGAAAGCTTTAGAAGCTAATGGATGTAGTGTCAATTCTCTGACACAAGCTGTGTGGTCATTAACATTGGAGATGATCTACTCTTATTATTTTTTTTTTGCATGGGCAGGTACCGGGAATCGAACCCGGCTCCTCTGGCATGGCAGGTGAGCACTCTGCCTGCTGAACCACCATGGCCCAGGATGATCTACTCTTGCCCCACCGTGTAGAGCCCGCCTCTGACAGCATCCTGTAGTGGTGGTGCCGAGAATAATATGCCCGCCCTGCAGGGCAGAGAGAACCCTGTCAAAGGAAAACACTAGGATAGTCATGTAGGGGGAGCAGCACTCACTGCATCCCTCAATTGGCGTGAAATTTGTGTCCCACTGAGCCAGTGTGCGATGTGGGCAAACCTGGCTCTGCCACTTCCAGGCTGTGTGACTTAACCTACACAATTTCTTTTGAAGTTGCAGTCCTGATAAGTGACAAATGATCTATAATACCAATGATACCTGTTAGTTTTTTATCCTGGAGCATGTTCTTCAATGTCGAGGAGTCTGCTGCTGCCCCAAGGTCCGATGGAGTCTCCTCAAGTAGGCTTTACGGAAGGACATTAATGTTAAACAGTTGCAAGCAACCTGGTTTCAGAGCACTCATCTTGGTGATATGTAGGAACCTTTCATTTCTATAGCTGATAGAGAAAAAATAACTTCCTCAAAGATCAGGTTGAATAGCTGCTCTTCGCTCCATCAGCCTCTATGAGAAGGAGGAAGGGGCTTCTCTAGAGGCAGGGACTTTCCCTACCTATTCTCAAACACTTCTAAAGCTAGATCTGACTTTCTGAAAATAGACTATCTCTTTGCCAAGGGGCATACAGTATATCTGAATATACAGAGTCTCCTTACTATGACCTATTAAATGCCATTTAGTCTATGTGTTTCAGGGCATAGCTAATTATTTATGAAGTGCAGTCTCCCTGGAGTGACAAGGGCACATAAGGAGTCCTTTCCCTGCATGACACACTTTAATTATGGTTCCATTAATTTACAAGGGGGAACTTTTTCTACTTAACCTCTGTAAATTTCCATTTCCCATCTATAATTAGAATATTACTGTGTGGCAGGCAGTGCTTAAAGCTCTCATGTATAGTAATTCATTTAATCCTCATAACAGCTGTATGAGGTGGACAATATCAATACACATAAATTAGAAATGAAGCACATCACCACCTTGCAAGGTTTTTGCAAGGATTGCATGGAAGGAGAGCATATGTCCTTCCTGCTGAATGATAAACTTAAAATGCAGTTCAGGTTCAAAGGATAAATTTGTGGTGCTGGAAGATAAAAAAAAGGTACAATATGGATAAGTGAAAATCATCCTATTGAAAGGAATTTTTGACAAAACAAATATGTGGTTAGTAATACAATTTACATTCTACAAAGAGAGTTGTCATCAGCCTCTAATGACTCATCATATTCAGAGGAAGGAAGACACTATCCTATACTTGCATGGCTTCTTCCTAGCACCTTGATTTCATACTATATCAGTTACTATTTTAGATATTACTTTTTCATTATTTTATTCAATCATTCAGTCAATAAATATATATTAACTACCTGCTATGCACTAATCCTTAGGATAAGCCCTAAGTATCATGGTGAACCTTGCACTCTCTCTGCATTCATGGAGCTTACAGTGTAGTGGGGTATAGTGGGGAAAGCAGACATTAATCGAGTTATCCATGAATGAAGTACAAAAAAATCGAAATTTTTGCTCTGAAGAGTGGGAACATTCTCAAGGACATATGAAAAAACTTCCTTGCACCTTGAAAAATGGAATTTGAACTGAGAGATAGGAAAAAAAACCGGAAGAGTGTGAAAACATGGACTGTTATGAAAAACAGTTGTTGGATTTTGCCACATGGAGATCACTGATGACTTTAGCAAGAGTTTTAATGGTATGTCTAAAGTGGAAGCCAGACTGGAGTTTAGCTCTTAGGAGGGAGAAAGTGAGAGGTGAGGAAATGGAGACAGTAAGCAAACAAAACAAAACAAAAGGTCACTTTCAAGTAGTTTGGTGGTGATGGGCAGAGGGATCAAAGACAAAAAAGTAACTATGGTAGTTCAGCTTTCTGTCAGTCTCAGCTGTCCATGGCTGTGCTGGTTTGAAACTGATATGTACCACAGAAAAGTCTTGGTCTTCTGACCCTGATTCAATATTGTAGAGTGAGATCTTTTAATTAAGATGCTTTCCATGGGAATGTGACACACACAATTGTTGGTGTGACCTTCTGATTAGATTACTTTCACAGAGATGTGGCACACCCAACTGTGAAGATGTGATATAGATGGAGATGTGATTCCGTCTATTCAAGGTGTATCTTGATTAGCTACTGGAGTCCTTAAGAGAGACGACACAGGGAAACATTTAGCAGACAGCTTAGATGCAGACTTTTTGAAGATAAGAGGAAAATGCCAGAAGGACCCAGAGGATCTGTGAGAACCATTTGAAACCAGAAGTCAGGAGAGGAGTCCAGAAGACATTGCCGTGTGCCCTCCCTTGAGATGCTAAGCAAACCAGAACCAGAATTTTGTACCAGAGAAGCCAAGAATGTACCAGCAGATGCCAGCTTTCCCATATGACAGAGGAAACCACAAATGCCATCCAGCCCTTTCTTCAGAATCAAGGCATCTTTCTTTGCATGCCTTAGTTTGGACTTTGCTATGGCCTTAGAATTTTAAACTTGTAACTTCATAAATCCCCTGTATAAAAGCCAACCCATTCCTGGTATATTGCATTCCAGCAGCATTAACAAACCAAAACAATTGCCATCTCTGCCTATAATGAAAATAGCTCCTGGACAAGATAGTTTGCCCTAAAATGAGTGGTGCTGGGACAGAAACGAAAGTTGCACTCATATAGGAATATTCACTTGGTAAAATTCAAAGCCATCCTTTGGACAAGTTTATTATTAAATATAATGTTGCTCTGGTGTTGCACTTACAATGGAATTTCACCTGTGTTTCAATAAAAAATATGCTTTTTAAAATAATATTTTCCAGAAAGACTGGATGAGCATCACATAATTAGGCTAAATGTATATTGTTTCAAATGAGCCATCTTTTAAAATTCTGTTATATGAATAAATCTGGGTGCCAAAGAGGTGTATTACCATTCTGTTTTAGATGGATCTACAGCATTTCACTGGCTGGTTAAAATAAATATTTAAAGAGAAAATTAACTATTTCAAGCCACTAGTAGATTATTCCTGCTATGGGGGCCTGTTTCTCCTGCCACTGCTGAAGTGACTAAAATAGGCACCTGCAACACTGTATGTACATAATCAAAAGAATAATCTGGGGAAGATATTCTGCATATTTATAGTCCCCCTATAGCCATTTTCATCAAAACAGTTTAGGATGCACTTTCACTGCCATCAAGGAGTTTCTTTCATATTCACATTAATTGCATAAGGAAGTGCATTCACTTCTTCTCTATTCATTCATTTTCTATTTTACTTATTGGAAAGAGATTGCTCTGCACTTGGCTAAATGGTCCCTTCCAAAACTTAAAAAAAAAAAAAAAAAGGATATGGGGGGCTGTTAAGTACCTAACACTACACCCAAAGACAGGCGTCATTTTCTTCTAAAATCCATGAAGAGCCTGGCTCCAGGTGCTAGGTAGATTAATTCAGAGAAATTGATTCAACTATCTGGCTGCTACTATTTCCCTTGGCCTCCTCCCTCTCACTACTTTATCATTTTTCTACAAAGAAAATAATTAGAAAACAGCGTGCCTAATAGAGCCCAGGCTAGTCCGTGTTGATCGGAAATGGAAACCACATTCAAAGAAAACGGAAGGAAACAGACCTGCACCCCCCACTGTGGTGAGACTCACTGACTAGAAGCATTAAAAGCTGTCCAGATTCGCCAGCCTGGAGGTTAATTCCATTTTCCAAAAGCTGAGCAGAAGAAAAATGCCCGGGTTGCTTTGGAAGCACGGAATTACATGATCTGGAATCAGCTGCTGGACATCAGACAGCTAGAAAATCGTATTTGCCAAATAGCTCCAGCCTGCTTCTTTTATGTCCAAAATGAGACTCAATTTTGGCTCGAAAACGCACTCCTGTCAGAGAGAAGGAAGAGGAATGATACCTTTCACCTCTTGGAAACACCATCCCTGTACGAATGGACTACGGGAGTGCAGTTCTCAGGCGGCCAGAAGTGACCCGGGTGCGGGCGCAGTCTCCCCCCTAGCCCCGAGGGGCCGTCGCTTTGAAGCGCCCGAGGAGGAGCGTGTCCAGACCAGCTGGCCCGAAGCAGGTGGCCTGAGGCTGCACGGTGGCCGGCCGCCCACTAAGCGCGAGGGTCTCCGAGGTAGCCGGGACAGAGGCACGGAGAAGTCGAAGGACGAGTTCCTGGCTCTGGCTAAATCTCCCAGCGCTGGGGCGGATCGATGCGGCCACCAGCGCTAGCAGAGGAGAGACGCTGGACCATGGTGGAGCAGCAGGGTGGCAGAGCCTCGTCTCCCGGGTCCCCGGCAGGCTTTTACCTGCCGCTGATGAAGCCCAGCCGGTTGCTCTCTCTGGGTCCGCGAGTCGGCTGCGGACTGGAAAGCAGCCACCGCCTCCGCCTCCTGCACCCGCTGCTAAGCGAGGTCTCGCTTTGGCAGTACAGCCTCGGGGCATCCCAGCGCCAGGGTGCCGCGCTTCACGCTAGCGGTGGAAGTGGTCTTTTCCCAGCTGGAGCTGGTGACATGCCGCATGCCTTTGACTGTGGAGAAGCTGCGAGGCTGGAGCCACGCCGTCGACAGCAAAGTGCCGGACTTTGCCTTCCCGGAGTCCAGAGCTGCGGCTGCCAGCAAATGCCACCTCACCCCTCATCCCCTCCAGGACCGCCCACTCCCCAAGTTTGGGTGCTTGGTGGACGCTGTCAGGGCTCCTCTCCCCACGGGTAGGAGCGTAGATTGTGAGGCTGTCGTCGGGGTTGGGGTGCACTACCAGCACATGGCTACCACCCCTTGGTCCAGCCAGGACTACATACCCATGATGGTGGAGCTGCTGATGCCAGAGGACCAAGGCACTGGGTCAAGGAGAGGCGCTGGCCTGGGAGCTGAGAACATGGCGCCCCAGTCCAGGTTTGGGGCCATGATGATGATGATGGTGGAGGTTGATCAGTTCCTGCTAACAACCCTGATGCTGAAGCGCTGGTGGCGGAGGACATTGAGTCAGACCCTAATGACCTGGTCTTCAACATTCTCAATGCCCCCACAGCCCTGCCAAGGCACCCAGGGCATCAGGGCCATGCAGTCAACATTGACGACCCCTGGCCCTTCCAGTCTCCTCCCTCACCAGGGGGAAAAATTGCCCATCAGCCTCCTTCAGAGAACTGCATGGAGAGTTCCTCTCCCAAGAGGAGCCGGAGGTGATGGACTGAGATGGTGCCACCTTCTGTGATTTGAAGTGATTTGAAGCTGACTTTCACTGTAGAGGACAACCCCAAATTGAACACCATTCTCGTGAATGGTTTGTCCACAGAAAGAATCACTCAAGAAGATCTCTTCAGTGGAGCAGTAGTCTATAGTCCACACTGGAGGTGAAGTTGGCTTCCCAAAGCAGCATGATACCTTCAGCCTCATCATATTCCTATCAGTGGGTGATGAGGGCCAGCACAGTGGAGAGGGTGCAGGTACAAGTGACAGTGTTGCTTGTGAATAATGTGGCCCCCAAGATCTCAGCGAGGGAATCCTATACTGTCTGTGAAGGTGGGAGGAGCCCCTTGTCTTTTCAACATCTGAGCATTGAAGATGAGGACACTCCCCAAGACAAAATCCTTTGCATTTTGACTGGTCAGCCAAACTTTGGCTACCTAGAAAACATCACACCAGCTCCTGGCTCAGAAGTGTCATGACTGGTAACCCCATCAGTGCCTTCTCCATCAGAGGTGTCCAAGTGAGACATATCAATTTTGTACAGAGTATCCACAAGGGGGTAAAAACACAAGAAGGTCAATTCACATTTTATTGTTCTGATGGGATCAACAGTTCCCCAAATGCCCTCTTCCCTTTAATTATCTTACCCACCACCAATAAGCAACCTGAACTTTTTGCCCGTGAATTTGTGGTATTAGAGGGGATGAGCCTGGTCATAGACATTTCACTGCTCAATGGAGCAGGTGTTTACCTACCACCAAATGAGCTTCACTTTCAACTCACAGCCCTCCTACAGCATGGACAAATCATGTAGCAGCTGGCCACAAAGCTTCACCTTGGAGAAGATCCAAAAGGCCTCCACCACTGTTTATGAGCATGATGATTCAGAGGCCACAAAAGACAGCTTTAATGTCTGGCTGAGTGACAGCAAACGCACTATCCACTCGGAGATACCATCATGGTGATCCTGGTGGGTGATGAGATGCCTCAGTTGATCATCAACAATGGGCTGCAAGTAGAGAATGGACACACTGTGGCCATCACAAACAAGATCCTCAAGGCCACAGATCTTAACTCAGATGATAAGAGACACAGTTTTATGCTCCATTCCAAGACCTCAACAAAGGCTTCTACAGAAAACCTGGAGGGGAATTTTGAGGAAGAATCTCACACTGGAAATCAACTTTACACAGGATGAAATTGGCCAGGGCCTTATCTATAATGCCCACCCAGGCCAAGAAGGCACCTATGACCTTATCAAGTTGTGATGTAAGTGATGGGGTTAACTCTATCTATAGACCACTATTTCTAAGTCAGCATTGGCAGCTTAGATGAAGTGTTCCCTGATATACTCAGCAAAGGCATGACTCTGAAGGAAAGTGGCAGAATAACCCTCACCACCAATCTGTTTACCACTAGTGAAGTTAACAGTCCTGATAAGCAGCTTTACTTCAGCATCACACAGGATCCTAGCTGGGAACACTGGAAAATTCTGGCCATCCTGGAAAGTCCATTGCTTGTTTTACTTGGCTTTAATAGGCTGACAACAAAATATTTTGTATTCATACTTCAAATGATGAGGAAAAAAAGGCAGGTTCAAGTTTTGAGTGACTGATTGGATGTGGATAATAACAAACCTATTTTGACTGTTCATAAACAACAGGAAGGGGATAGCAAACTGGTCACTCCCTCTGATTTGACAGCTGAGGACAAGGATACCCCCTGAGGATCTCTTTCTCTTTACAATCACACAGGTCCCCATCCATGGCAGGATTTTGTATTACGGTAGCCAACCTCTTACCACCTTCACCAAACAGGACCTGAATGAGAACCTGATCAGCTGCCAGCACTATGGCAATGAGACCACTGAAGACAGCTTCTCCTTGACGTGGCAGATGGCACTCATGCTGATTTCTAGATCTTCCCAGATACTGTCTTGGGGACATGCAAACACTGCTAATAAGGGTCCAAATAAGCTCCCTAGACAACAAGCTTCCGCAGATGGCCATTGAAGCTTCCCCACATGGCCATTGAAGCTTCCCCAGAAGGCCATTGCCCCAGCCTTGAAGCACATTCACACTGGACACATGGGCTTTCTGATTACCAGCAAGTCTCTGAAGGCAGAGGATCAGGACAGCCCCCACAGGATCCTGAAGTATTAAGTGACCCAAGGACCAGACCACGGTTTCATTGTCAACACCAGCCTTGGGGATGAGAGCACAAAGTCAGTGGCCATTGTCTCCTGGAGGACTCAGTCCCTCTCTTTCAGTGCATCGGATCTCTGTGTAAAACTGTCCTGACTTCAGGTCATTTGTAGAAAGATTCTGATTCTAATGAAATACTGTGGAATGTGAAACTATTCAAATACAAAAAAAGGCACCAAGTCCATTTTTAGATATTCCAGCAGAAAAGCCATTTAACAAGAACACACAGATTTGTAATAACGCTTGTATCTATGCCTTAAAATGGCAAAATGGATTCTGCTTCTGAAACATTATGTGATAGAGTTGTGTTAATTTTCATAATATTGGCTTGAATTTTAATATTATGTATAGGATGGCATATCCATAATTTGTTAGTGAGTTGGGCTTTGGGGAGATGTTTGGTACTAGAGTTTGGAAGTAAATGATTACCCTGCACATTTTTATTGTCCTATTAAAATACATTTCTATAAGAAAACATAGAACTAAGTTTACAGACATGTCTGTGTGAGCAGTATATTTTCAAGTTTATTTTCTTTATATTTGATGTTGCTATTAATGGTGAACTAGAGATGAAGAGAAACATTCCTCTGATTTCCCATGTCATGTAACAGATGTTTGCCTTTTGGTTACTCTGTACAGTCTTACGACGTCTTTACATAACTCAGTGTGTGAGATATGAAGAGATGCATGGAATTTCCCACGTATGATACAGGTATACCTAGATATAATCTCAGAGTAAAGCAATCTTATGAGGGGATTTTAAAAGTAGTTTAGTTACATTTTCAGAAGCACTGCTCTGTACAGGTGTGAATTTTAGCTTCCAAAAGCAAATGAAATCATACATGATTCTATAAATAATAACCCCCCAAATCAAATTGTCTTTAAAATACTGTTACCAATATAAAAACAGAATTACAAGCCCGAGTGACAAATTCTTAAAAATCCAAGAAAACACACAGTAGAAAAATCATGATTTTCTTTTCTTTTTCTTTTTTGTTAGGAAGCAGCAGTTATTCCTGCTTAAATTCAACTCAAATGGTAGTTAATGAGTATCCACCATGTCCCAATCCCTATCCTCTGGCAAAAGGATTAAAATCAGATAGACCTAGCTCTCTGTACATGTGCACAGTAAAATAGTAATAAATATTTTAACTAAATTTCTATCTTTGCCATTTTACCTTAAGAAAAAATTAGGTTCTTGTTCAGTTAATCACTGTTTTAAAATGTATTGACTGTACCATTTCTATGTCCTATTAAAGGATTCATTTCTAAACATAGTCAGTCTCCATTGTGGTAATATAATTTGATGATGCTCTCTGATTAGCTGATACTGATGATGTGAGGATCTACTATATCTTGAAAGAGGGCAGCAATGCATTAGAGGATGTATTCTA
>PVIY010036244.1:0-25588 GCA_004026745.1 Myrmecophaga tridactyla
TTTGCTAGCTGCCAGAATGCAACACACCAGAGACAGATTGGCTTTTAATAAAAGGGGATTTATTTTGTTGGTTCTTCAGAGGAAAGGCAGCTAACTTTCCACTGAGGTTCTTTCTTACGTGGAAGGCACAGGATGGTCTCTGCTGGTCTTCTCTCCAGGCCCTTGGGTTCCAACAACTTTCCCCGGGGTGACTTCTTTCACCATCTCCAAAGGCCTGGGCTGAGCTGCAAGTGCTGAGACGAGGAATGCCGAGCTGCTTAGGCTGTGCTACGTTGCGTTCTCTCATTTAAGCACCAGCCAATTAAGTCAAAGGTCACTCATTGCAGCAGACACGCCTCCTAGCCAACTGCAGATGTAATTAGCAACAAATGAGGTTCACGTACCATTGGCTTATGTCCGCAGCAACAAAACTAGGTATGCTCACCTGGCCAAGTTGACAACTGAATCTAACTAACACACATACCATACCCCTTACCCCTCCCTCTTATTGACCACTAGAATTTCCATCTACCCAATTTATTTTAACCTTTGTTCCACTATTATTTGTTTATTTTTTATCCATATTTTTTACTCATCTGTCCATACCCTAGATAAAGGGAGCATCAGTTACAAGGTTTTCACAATCACACAGTCACATTGTAAAAGCTGTATCGTTATACAATCATCTTCAAGAAACAAGTCTACTGGAACATAGCCCAACAGTTTCAGGTACTTCCCTTTAGCCACACAAATACGCCATAAATTGAAAAGGGATAGCTATATAATGCATATGAATAACCTCCAGGATAACCTCTCAACTCTGTTTCAAATCTCTCAGCCACTGACACTTTATTTTGTTTCATTTTTCTCTTCCCCCTTTTGATCAAGAAAGTTTTCTGAATTGCTTGATGCTGGGTCTCGGCTCATCCTGGAATTTCTGTCCCACGTTGCCAGAGATATTTACACCCCTGGGTGTAAATCATGTCCCACATCGGGGGTAGGGGGAGCGGGTTCACTTGGCCTCTTGGCTTAGAGAGAGAGACTACATCTGAGTAACGAAAGAGGTTCTCTGGGGGTGACTCTTAGGCCTAATTTTAAGTAGGCTTAGCCTATCCTTTGCAGGAATAAGTTTCATAGGGGCAGACCCCATGATCAAGGGCTCAGCCTATTGATTTGGTTGTCCCCACTGCTTGTGAGAATATCACAAATTCTCCAAATGGGGAAGTTGAACCTTTCCCCCTTTCTCCCCAGTTCCCTAAGGGTACTTTGCAAATACTTTTTTATTCATTGTCCAAATCACTCTGGGATTTATCAGGGCATCACAGTAACCTGGACAAACCAATGAAATCTCATGCCCTATTCAAGATTCCTTGTGCTTATGGTGTTCAACTAAACTGACCATTCAAGTTAAATTAGGAAATGCACTACCCAAAATATACATTTTGCACCAACTAAACATCTCTCCCTTTAGTCTCACACGTTGAAGTTTTAAAATATGGACAATATCACCCTTTACCCAGTCTTCTGATAAAACCTTAGTCCTATCCAGATGAGCTTCATTCATCTCTACTCAGTATCTAATCACTTTTTCAACTTTTTAAACAGCTCCTTTATGGGGAACTGCTGACTTTTATAGCTTCAGAGCACTAACTCTGAGTCTCAGGTGTTGCGATGCCTGAAATTTCTGGAAACAACCAAGTTACATACAAACAGCTCAGTATCTTGGAATTTATAATTAACAGTTACAGTATTATATTTTTAACTGACAGCAAATAGAAATCCTTTAGTGATATCATGGCTATTTGGCAATATTATGATTAAGTTCAATAAAAGCACATGAGGTACTTGGAAGATCAAGTTCTTCAGCTACCTCTTTCCACATCTTCCATATCATCTGGTTTCTTAAATGATAGGGAAAAAGCCCTTAGTATAATGGGAAAACATTTCCAAAATGAAGTTATGGATTCTCTCTCTCATGAGAATTTTCTTTCATTCATGTCAAAAATTTTTTTAAATGGAGGGCCTTCTGGGATTTTTGGTTATTTCATTTTATTATCACTGTAAGAATGAACATAATTCCACAATTGTGATTTTATAGCGTAGAAGATAATTGTTTTATTCTTCTAATTCCTTTAGCTGTAGATACAGTGAGAACCCAAGGTGGATAAGAATTGTTGAATGATTTCTCTGCCATTGTTTGAAACAGTCTATTCTCTTTATAGATATGTAGACAGCCTGACTTAAAATTCTTTCTACAGGACCACGTCTGATTTCAGGAGTGCCCAATCAAGCATACAGCGAATGTCTTGAGAATCGTTGTATGGCTAGAGAAACCAGAGATGTTTAGCAGCTTTGTTTTTTCAACCATCAAATCCTAGCTCCTTTATATTACATATGAATTCTGTAGGAAAACTGCACAGTTATCACTTTAGCTCATCTCTCATATTTTTGTACCTTATCTTATGCAATTAAAAAAACCCCAGCAAACCTACTCCTTCAGCATTTTGACTGGAAATCTTATTTCCCCAAATTCAAATTCATTAGGTACATTTGCTATTTTCCAAATAATCACAGGCAGTGATTTTGTCAATTGTCTCACTGCTACTACTAACACAGATTGTCATTTCGCCAGAATGCTAAAGCAATGACCGTAATGCTTTTCTAGCTTCCACTAGTAGTTTAGCATTTCCCAATTTTTGTTAACATTTTTTGGGCCAGATTTCCAATCTCTGCCCTCCACCTGGGAAAATACCACATATTTTAGGGTGCTATTATAGCAGCACTCACTATATTAGTGAGTTTTTGCTACATAACAAACCATCCCCAAACCTAATGAATTAAAACAACAATATCTATTATTTCTCATGGTTCTGTGGTTTGTTTGTTTGTTTTCCCTAGTCTGGGCTGGGTCTGCTGTGTCTGGATGGTCTAAAATGACCTAACATTTATCTGGTGGTTGCCCTATGTCTCCTGGGGTGCTCGTCAATGTGCATCTCATCATTGGAAGGACAGACCAGCTCCTTCATGTGGTGCAGAGTCACAGTGCAAATTCTATGTGCAAAGAGGCACACATTCAGAAACAGGAGGAATTTGTGGGCCACGTTTTGCAGTCTACTTTCACTTTCACTTCAATTTTTCCCGTTTTCTGTATGGTAGCACTGAGAGGACTTGGGTTTGTTCAAAGTTTGATTGGTTTGGCTCTCTTACTGAGCTACCTGATAAAGAGTTTGTGAAAATTTCTTAAAATTATGTATTTGGCCTAACTCAGTAACTTCATGAATTGATGTTTTTTTGGATCTTCTTGACGAGTTTAAGGCTTTGCAAATTTTTATTTGATAATTCCATATTCAAAATGTGTAGTTATTATTATTATTCCTCACTATTTGAGGTCTTGCTGAAATAAAACTATCATATTTTGGAGGGGATGGTTTACAACTCATTAACTTTTACACTCCTTTCCTTATCATTAGGGAACTGATGGTTTCTATGAGACTTATTTGTTTTTGAATATGTTTGAATTTGTTTTAAGAATTGAATATAGTAGTGATTGGGTTACATGAACCTTTTTAAAAAATTCTGTTTTTCTGCATTGGGATTAGTGGTGTCAGAGGAGGAGGGAGTTTGAAAGAGATCAGTTTGGAGAGTGGGAAATGGAATTACCTTTTGAGGAAAGCATCTACTTAAGACTTCTGCCTTCTTAAATCTATCAAAGGAGTCATTTATTTCTCTCATAAATCTATAATGATGGCATGGTTGCACATAATGGTTTGTAATTTCCTGTGGTCAGCAAAGAGAAAAATGAAAGAGGTAAATAAGCGCATGAACCTAGTAATGTCCAGCCAATATTTTTAATAGCCCTTGAGATGGCAAAGTTAAATGATTTTCTTGCTGAAAACCATGACAATATTTGAGAATATGAGTTTCCAGTCATAAATGGAACACAAATAATAAGATGTTTTCTTCTATACTGTGTAACCTGAAATGCTAGCCACAATTCCCTGCAACTGGCATACATTCATGCAGACCTGTAATAAAATACTCAGTGTCAACAAACATCCTCTATTCTAAGAACATAACAAATTTTGTTAGTAGTTTTATAAATTAAAAGCTCAAGACAACATTTTGACTATGTTTTAAATTATCAAGTTTGTATCTTGTCCTTTCAAGGTAATTTTCTGTCTTCCTCCCTCAAAACTAAAGAGTTTGGGTTAGAATAAATAAATAAATTTACTTAGAAGTATCTGTTTTGGACCAAAATGCATCTTCATATCCATATTATTAAAAATAATATGTAAAAAATCAATTTAACCACCTGAAGGAAATATTTTGGCAAGTAGTACTGGGTGATGATATATAAAGTACACTATCATCTGAAGGGCCAAACTGCTTACGCACTTTCCATGAGCAGTTTATAATCAGTTAAGAGATTTTTTTTTAATCAGGTCTATCAATACTACCATCATTCCTTGAATGTCTGATGCCTCTGGTCTGGAAATATTTAAGCTTCCTCCTAACTAATCTTTCTTACATTACTTTTTGCCCACTACCAAATCATTTTATTCATGGCCCTCAGAATAAATTTCCTTAAGCAAAGATTTATATCATTCCCTAGCTTAGGAACATTAACTGGTTCCTTACTGCCTACTGAATAAAGCCCAAATTCCTTACTTGGTAGTCAAGGCACTCTATTAGCAAATGTCACATTTACTTTTCCACCTTCCTCTTGATTTAATGATCTCAGAAAAGAGGCTAGCTCAAACTAAGCTTAAAGTTTCTTGTTTTGTTTAGAACTGGCTGGTGCTTGTTTATTGGAGGTTGTGATAGTTAGGTTCAGGTGTCAACTTGGCCAGGTAATGATGCCCCATTGTTCTGTTGCTGCGCGCTTAAATTATTAGCAGGTGAAATTCATCTATGGCTGATTACATTTGCAGTTGGCAAAGGGGAGTGTCTCCTGCAATGAGTGACATTTAGTTTAATTGGCTGGGCGCTTTTATGAGAGAGGTCAGAAGAGAACTCAGCAGCTCTGCATACCTCAACTCAGCACTCGGAGCTTAGACCCAGACGTTTGTAGATGCAGAAAGGAATCACCCCCTGGGAAAGCTGTTTGAACCCAGAAGCCAGGAGAAAAGCCAGCAGATGTCCACTGTGTGCCTTCGCATGTGACAGAGAAAGCCAGAAGAAAGCCAGCTGCCTTTCTTCTGAAGAGCTATAAATTTGTAACTAAACAAATCCCCTTATTAAAAGCTGATCCTTCTCTGTTGTGTTGCATTCTGGCAGCTTTAGCAAACTAAATCAGAGGTGTTAAGCACTTTGTCTAACTTAAGTAAATAATGGTCTCTCATTTTAAGTAGAGATGTCAGTTTTTTAATGACATTTAATTATTCTGTATCATTTCAATCTAAAAGCCCTAATACTGCTCCAGGACTACTCTTCAGTTTGGGTTCAACAAATATTTAGGAGGAGTTTTTATGTGCTAGATGTTTTGCACATAACATTGTCTTGTGATCCTCAAACAAGTCTTGTTATGTATTATTACAGCCAATTTTCAGACAAGGAATTTGGGCTCAGACGAGGTAAATGATATGGTCAAAGCTTCATGACTGGGTATTGCTCAGCCAGAATTTGAATAGAATTTTCCTGAATCCACAGTCTGTCTTCTTTCCCCTTTACCACAGCTTTAGTAGAAATTTTTCATGGAGCTCTTTTTTTTTTTTTTTTTTTTTTAACATGGGCAGGCATCAGGAATCGAACCCGGGTCCTCGGGCATGGCAGGCAAGCATTCTTACCTGCTGAGCCACTGTGGCCCGCCCCATGGAGCTCTTTTGATCCATTCTGAATCTTCCTATAGTTTTCTTTGGTGACCTCTGCATCAGGATGACCTTGGCAGGTGACAGTCAGCACAATAAATGAACTTTTTAGAATTAAGTGTTCAGAGACTTATTCTTAAATACACTAGGCTCTGAACTGTTCCTTGTTGGGTCAGAATAATCAGATGTTGTGTGATGGCAAACAGGTGTTTACTTCTTGATTTTATGTTTCATTGTGTATATTTAAAGCATGGCATTGATGATTAGCTTGCAGCAATACTGAGCACAAAACACTTCATAAGATTAGAGTTCAGAACTTTTAATGCATTCAATAATGTTGCCAATGATACTGAAAGCAGGAATGAATCATAGACCATGTATTCAAAAGGCATTTTCTGGTAGTATGGTTTAAGTTAAGGATTTCTAAGACATTTAAAATATTTTATTGTGTTTTGCATCTACAAGAATAATTGAAATAGCCTTTGAAGGCTTTAGTTAATTGAAAGGAATCCTTCTTCTTGCTATCACTTCCTACTAGCTCTCTTGCTACCATGGTTATAGGGGATAAAAGTGTTGTGAAGTGCTCTGAAAAATAAATAGAATAGAAATATTGAATACCAGTAAGAAACATATATGCAGTCTAGGTTCACTACAAAAATATTTAACTTGTTGAAACCACATTTCAAGTATTTTAAATTTCTAGACACCAGACTTGTTGGGTATGGATTCCTTCTTCTTAAGCAAAAATTTTTAGGACATTCTTTTTAATCCATACCCCCTCTAGAAATGTTTTTTCCCCCTATATATCTGAGGATCTACCTTCTTTCAGAAACTGAAGGGTCTGACATTTTATTCTGGTTGCTTGGCAATGTCATGTATGCTGACAGAAGATATGAGACTCCTGGGTCAGAGACAAAGGTTAGTTTATTACTCACAACGTTAGCAATAGCCAGAACATCAGCATTCATGCCAGTTCCCTGAGCCTCACTTCCACTGGGCAATGTGAAGATGATCAAATGATACCTGCACATGTAGTGGGGAGTGTTGTAGATGAGTAGTCCTGAGTTTAAGGAATCCAAGTTGTTTATAGTGGGGAGTAAGCTTATCTGCCCTTTGTTCTGGAAGGAGACACTGTATCCCTCTTTTAGGACTGAAAGCAAACCTGCCCTTTGCTCCAGAGCAAGACTCTATCTGTATCTTCCATGACTGTGTACTATACAACATCCTTAAAAAGACAGCCGAGAACAGACAAACTCAGTTAGTGCTTCTGCTTGTAGGATGTGCAGAAATGTGAGACCCTTGGAGAATCATTTCCCAGTACCAAATTTCTGGAGTCCCGAGAAACTTTGAGGCATGCTATCAGCCTGACACAGGGTAGAAACAGAAGAGCAATTAAGCTGTGTTATATATAGTTAACTATATATTATAAGTATGTATCATTGATACATAACTTCACTCCTTTGACTCAAGCTTTAAGTCTACAAATGAGAACTTATCAAATTGAAATACTGCTGGATATGTTTTCATTTAGCTCTTCATACTTTAGTAAATAGAGGTTGGTTCTGCCACTTATTACACTGACTCTCAGTTTCCTCATCTATTAAATACTAAAACTAGAAAGCAATGGAGAAATGCTATGAAAATTCTCAGAGAAAATGCTTGCCCAACTAAAATTCTATACCTAGCTAAACTAGAGGGTAAATGTGTTTTCAGATAATACAAGGTCTCATCAAAGTTATTGCCTCTGCACCCTTTTTTCAAGAAAGTATGGGAAGATATGCTCCATTAAAATGAAGAAGTGAAATAAGAATGAGGGAGGCATGGGATAAAAAAGATAAGGGATCCCATGAAGGAAAGAGTCAAAGGGAATTTCTAGGATGATGGCAAAAGGAAATCCTTTTTCCCTTTGAAAAGTGATAGGTATCCAGCAGCCTAGAAAACAATTAGCTCAGATTATAATGGGCGGATAGAGGACTCCATAGGAAAGCCTCCAAGAAACAAATTAAAAAGACAGATTACATGAAGTGTTTGACTACTTTGAGAGGAGTTGTCAGTTGTGATGGAGAGTTTGAGTATGATGATAGGTATATAGGAAATCAAGCAACCAAAAAATAGAAGCAAGTATAAACTTTTGGGGAAAAAACTCATACAAGAAAAGAAATATAATTATAATATACTGTATGACCGAACTGTAGGTAATGTTTATAGATGTGTAATTATGTAAAATTTGCCTATGGATTTAATCCAAAAGTATATTATAATTATTTTGGTAAGATGGAGGGAAAATACATGTGTTTTGAGGGGAGGAGGGCTGGAGATGTGCTAAGAGAGCTAATCCTCTTCTTCCTCAATAAATAATGTTTACAATAAAAAAAATAGTAGTATAAACACATTATTTAGAAATGTGGATCTAAATGAAAAGAAGTAGTTAAAATAATTGAAAGTGGTTACCACAAAGAAGCAGGAAAGGGGCTTGGGGAGGTGTGGGCCTAGGGGACTGTTTTTTGTCATGTTATTTTTTAAATGGTGTGCATATATTACTCAGATAAAAATAAAACTGAATTTTAAAATGTAATGCATTAATTGGCCCAGTGCCAGTTAAATGTTTAGCAGATATTAATAGAGACCAGAAATGGGATGGAGCCTAGTAGAATAAAAGGGACACAGGGGAGAGCAGAAGGTGGTGCTATTAGGACAGGTGAAATTTATATTTCTACCTGCTTTACAATTTTTTTCTATGGCCAGCCTTGGCTAAATCTTTGATCTCAGATTGTAAATCGTATTAGTTAGAGTGCTAATCACATTTATAAGCTATACTAACTTCTTGGGACACTATATTCTTTATAGCAAGTCATTACTCCAGCATACTAAATGCTATCGTGCCAGCCTGAGTGAGTTGATGCATCTTCTCTGAGTGTCTAATTCAGTATCCAAGGCGGTTTGACTCACTGGAAGGATATTGCATTGCTTATAGAATACATGTAGGGAGTGGGAGATGAGGGAGAGAAGGCTATTGCCTTCTCCTTATGTTTCTGTAGGCCTGTAGAATTTAAATTACAAGTCTCCTGGGTAAAGATGATGACCAATTCAACATTCTGAATTGCATCTAGCAATTGTTATTGCTCAATAAATATTATGGTAGTAATGCTTGGAGAGTCAGGATGTTTGCAGCTTAGGCAAAACTGTCACCAATTGTGTGGAAATTAACTTGAACTGCTGTCATAATTCTAGCTGCCTCTCAAGTGCTGGTTCTTTCACAGCCTCGCTTCTCTGAACACTTCAGTTAACGTGGGGATCAGAGCTTTGTGGTAGCTACAGCTTCTTTTTTATTGATTATATATAGTTTTTGCTATCTGTTCTAACGAATTGGAGAGCTGAATGGTAGGAAAAAGGAGTGGTGTAAGAAAACTATACTCTATAGAATTTTCAAACTTCACATCCTCTACTCTGTTTATTATTAAAGAATCTGAGCAGCTGTCATGCACAAAACACAGTGTTAGACCCTGTGGGGATATAGAGCTACAAAGATACAGCTCTGTATCTCAAGAAGCTTACAGTTTAGATGTGGAGACAGAGTTAAAGACAGTAGTTTTAGTACCAGGCAGAGGGCTCTAAGAGAGCATGTTCTCTAGAGTCAGAAGATCTGGATTTGAATTACCCATTTCCTAGCACTATGATTCAAAACGAATTGATTTTGAAGAGGTCTCTATGATGAAATAATAACGGTGATGATTAGATGAGTTGCTGGAATTTATACTCTGAGGCATCTGTACCTTAATCTTGTATCAGGCTAGTTTTATGAAGATGAAGAAGATGAAGACCTTTCCCAGTCTTTACATAGTGACCTGTAGGAATGTTCTCCTTCAGGACTTATCTGTACCATGAGTTTAGAGAATAGCTCCAGACCAAAGTGTAGGTGGCCTCCCTAAAGGAATGTCCCATCTTCCCTGGAAAACATTTTCCTCATGGTCTCAAGTCCTGTACTGTATGTCCTACAGTCAGCAGCCCAAGGCAGCCACTTTACTCTGTGAGCCACCTTCTACTCTCAGGCCACCACCAGATAGATTTAGCCAAACATAAATGCCCATAGTATGTGTATGAGGGTTACTCTGCTCACTCTGGACCAGGAATCTGCCCTGTGGGAGCATAAGCTAGTGAGGGGTGGAGTAGGGGCTGGCCAAGGCACTCTGGGATCCTCCTGCTTTTAAGTAGCCTTTTCCTTGTTTCAGCACTCACTCTGTTACTGCAATACTTTACTGTTTTCTGGAGCTTTGAGAGAGATGTTCCTGTCAGTTCTTGCTGTGGGGGGATGGAACCCTGAAACTTCTCATGCCCCTATCTGGATGCCCGGCTTAATAGTTTTCTTTCAACAAAATATTGCTTAAACCAATGATTTTATGAAAACTAAAGTTTTATATAGCTTCAGAAGCAATAATGTATAAAAAACTTTGAAGTAGCCTCCTTTGTGCCATGCCAGGAAGTCATATAATATATAATTAATTGTATTATATGCTTTAGCATAAGAATCATTAGCAATATTAATGTGCCAGACACACTAACAACCCTTCAACATCCCCTTACACCTCAGTAGGAATTGTAGTTTTTAAGATAATGATTACTAATAATTTAGCAAGAATAATATCTTTCACATTTGTGTTAATTTGACTTTGTACATGCTTAAACTACTTTTATTATGGGCTTTTCTATATGTCAGGCATCAAGAGCTATTATTGAACATTTACTTAATGCTAAATTTGTTGAAAACTCAGAAATTGAATTTAGTACAAGGTTTCCTTTTTGTGCTTTTATTCTCCTCCACACCCACAGATTCACTCTGGGATATACCCTTGACTTCATTGGATATGTACATGCCTCAAACTGCAAGCAAGTGGAATAATTAATTTTAAAACTATTACTTAATTGTTATGGTCCCAGTTGGGATAATTTGTGTAACACCATTACCTTGAACTCTGTGATGGGTGCAATTTCCCATCTGTGTTCTTAGTATGGAATGTGCCTGTCCCTTGCCTTTTCTTTCTTTCTTCTGGCTTGAATACAGACATGGTGGTGAGCCATCTAGGACCATTTGGAAGAAGGGATGACAGAACAAAATAGAAGGCGCTTGAGTTTCTGATGCAGTGGAACTACCATATTAGCTTTTTTTTTTAAATGCAGTTTTATTGAGATAGATTATACCATATTAGCTTTGCATGGCTTATATATGGACTGTAATTTGAGAGAGAAATAAACTGCAATCTTGTTTAATTTACCAATATGTTCGGTCCTCTTACACGACTGAACCAATATCTTAAATAAATTTATTTTCTGCAAATGCATTTACTGCTGGAAAGTCTAATTGTTCAGAAATTACAGGAAAAGTTTTTAAATAAAAAGACAAATATTTACATTTCAATTATGTAAAAAGATAAAAATTATTCTTAGTTGACCCCTATAACCCAAGCACTTACATTCTTATGATTATTTTTATCATCCCATTACATCTATTCAATGTGCATCCTGCGTACTTACTAAGTGTCGTGGTCAGGTTCATGTGTCAGCGTGACCAGGTGGTGGAGCCTGGTTGTCTGGTCAGGCAAGCACTGGCCTGTCTGTTGCTATGAGGACATTTCATGGACTTAAATCATAACCACATTGGCTGCATCCACAGCTGATTGAAGCTAAGGGGAATGTCTTCTGCAATGAGTGATACTTATTCTAATCACTGGAAGGAAGGCTTTTAAGGAGGATTCAGAGGAGACAGTCACTCTTCCTGCTTCAGCCAGCCAGCCTCTCCTGAGAGTTCATTGAGGACCTTCACTGGAGCTGACAGCTTGTGGCCTGCCCTACGGATCTTGGACTCTTACATCCCCATGGTTGTGTGAGACACTTTTATAAATTTTATATTTATAGATATCGCCTGCTATCTGTTTTTCTAGAGAACCCTAGCTAATACAGTCAGCAATTATTTGCACTTGCATTTTCCTGTCAGGTTTACTTTGATGTGTAGCTTCTTAAAAACCTAACTGAATTTGTCTGAGGAAATTCTCACATATGTTGGAAAACCAATTATGCTACACTGCTTCCAGATCTGCCTCCAAAGCTGAACTTAGATTTTGGCAGTTCTTCAAAAGGTTCGAATCCTTCACTGGTTTCATTTAGCAATGCTTCCTAGGTCCAATTACATGAGGTTATAGGTTAAATACTATAGATTAAAATAATACATGGGTTAGCAATAAGATTGAAAAATATTTTGAGAAAAGGTGAAATTATCACTTATAATCCCACCCTTCTAATACAACCATCTTAAAATTTACATATTATTTACATATTATCCTCCACATGCACATGTTTTTACATAACTGTAATGCATTTACATACTATGCCCTAGAAAAGCCATGTTTTTTAATGCTTATTCAATATTGTTGGGTAGGATCTTTTTTTTTCTAATTGTGAAAAATAACATATACACCAAAAAGCAATAAATTTCAAAGCACATCGCAACAATTAGTTTTAGAACAATTTCAGAATTTGATATGGGTTACAGTTCCAAAATTTTAGGTTTTTCCTTCTAGATGCTTCAAGACACTGGAGACTAACAGAAATGTTAATATAATGATTTAATAGTCATACTCATTTGTTAAATCCTATCTTTACTGTTATAACTCCACCTTCTTCTTTGATCTTTCTCCCAATCTTTAAGAGTATTTAGGCTATGCCCATTCTAACTTTTTCATTTGGAAAGGGCTGTCTATAATATGGGATGGGGGTAGAACTAGTTGATGTTATGGAGAGGCTGGCTTCTCTGGGTATCAGAACTTATCTGGCCTAGGAAACTGTCTGGAGGTTTTGGTTTCTGGAAAGTAATCAAATTGCATGGAACCTTTATAGAATCTCAGATAGAACCCTAGCTGTGCTTTAGGGTTGGCAGGAATGGTTTTGGTTGGGTTTTGGCACACCATGATAAATAGCAATACCTAGCTGAATCTTGCATAAGAGTAGCCTCCAGAGTAGCCTCTCAACTTGACTTGAACTCTCTCAGCCACCAATACCTCATTTGTTACAATTCTTCTCCCCCCTTTTGGTCAGGAAGGCATTGTTGATCCTGTGATGCCATGGCCAGGCTCATCCCTGGGAGTCATATCCCATGCAACTGGGGAGATTTTCACCCTGGATGTCATGTCCCTTGAAGGGGGAGGTTAATGATTTTACTTGCAGAATTGGGCTTAGAGAGAGAGAGAGAGAGAGAGAGAGAGAGAGAGAGAGAGAGAGAGGCCACATCTGAGCAACAAAAGAAATTCTCTGGAAGTAACTCTTAGGGATAACCACAGGTAAGCTTAGTTTCTCTGCTACATAAATAAGCTTCACAAGAACAAGCTTCAAGATCAAGGGCTTGGCCTATTGACTTGGGAGTCCCTAATGTTTGAGACAGTATCAGAGGTTTCTCCGGTAGTAAAGTTTAATAGTTCCATATCTCTTCTCCCATCCTTAAGGAGCTTTGCCAATACTTTAAAATTATCTACTTAACATTCTCTGGGATGTATCTGGGCATTACATTAAGCTATATAGAACTACAAGCCCCCACTCTCATTCTGGGCTCGTGTGTTTGGGTTGTTTAAATGATCTATACAGATAGGTTGAGTTAGATTATGTGCTAAGGAAAATTTAGGTTTGGGACAAAATAAACCTCTCTTTGTTTGGTCTCATAAAGTAGGTGAAGTTCTAAAATTTAGATAATGTCCTCCTTACCCCTGTGTTTTACCCTAATCCTGACCTGATCAGCTTCGTTCTTATCTCTAATTGAAGCCTGATCTCTTTTTCAATTGCTTTAGCAGTTGTTTTATGTGTCAATGCTGACTTTCAGACCTGAAGAACTCTACTCTGAGTCTTAAGTGTCACCCAGGTATGGGTGGGATCTTTTCTTTTTTTTTATATTTTTGTTGACAAATCTTCACACACATACATTCCATACATAGTGTACAAATACCATCACATAGTTATGTATTCATCAGCATGATCATTTTTAGAGTATCTGCATCACTCCAGAAAGAGAAATAAAAAGAAAAAACTCATACATCCCATACCCCTTACCCTTCCTTCTCATTGCCCCATGTATTTCTGTAATTTATTTTACGTCTTTCCCCCTATTATTTGTTTATATTATCCATATTGTTTTACTTATCTTGTCCATATCCTGGATAAAAGGAGCATCAGACACAACTTTTTCACAATCACACAGGCACGTTGTAAAAGCCATATTATTTTTTCCAATATACCATAAACTAAAAAGGGATATCTAGATAATGCATAAGAATAACCTTCAGGATAACCTCTTGATTCTGTTTGAAATCTCTCAGCCACTGAAACTTTACTTTGTCTCATTTTTCTCTTCTCCCTTTTGGTCAAGAAGGGTCTCTCAATCCCATGATGCTGGGTCCCTGCTTATCCCGGGATTTCTGTTTAATGTTGCCAGGGAGATTTACACCCCTGGCAGTCATGTCCCATGTAGCCGGGAGGGCAGTGAGTTCACTTGTCAAGTTGGCTTAGAGAGAGAGGCCATATCTGAGTAACAAAAGAGGTTCTCTGGGGGTGACTCATAAGCATAATTATAAGTAGGCTTGGCTTGTCCTTTGCAGGAATAAGTTTCATAGGGGTGAACCCCAAGATCAAGGGCTTGGCCTGCTGATTTGGTTGTCCCCACTGCTTGCAAGACTATTAGAAATTTTCCAAATGGGGAAGTTGAATATTTCCTCCTTTCTCCCCAGTCCCCCAAGGGGACTTTGCAAATACTTTTTTATTCACAGCCCAAATTACTCTGGGATATATTGGGGCGTTACACTAACCTGGACAAACTAACAAGGTCTCAAGCCCTGTTCAAGATTACATGCACTTATGGTGTTCAACTAAACTGACCACACAAGTTAGATGAGGAAATACACTACCCGAAATATAAATTTTGCACCAAATAAACATCTCTCCCTTTGATCTTACACAGAAGTTGAAGTTTTGAAATATGGATGATACCATCCTTTATCCGTGTATTCTGATTTACCTTACTCCGATCCAGATCAGCTTCATTCATATCTCTAGTCAAAGTCTGGTCACTTCTTCAACTTTTTAAACAGGTGCTGTGTTGGGTTCTGCTGACTTTCATAGCTTCAGAACTCTAACTCTGAATCTCAGGTGTCACATAAATACCTGAAGTTTCTGGGAATGATCAGGTTATATATAAACAGTTCAGTATCTCAGAATTTAGAAGTAACAATTACACTTCCTGAATATGTGACTGCTGTAAGAGTTTACTATCTAGGACCCTTTACAATAGGCCTCTACCTGATAATCCATGCTCTCGACTTCAATTCATAGAGTTTTTATATTATAGTTAGTCCATATGAGTGAGGCATAATAATATTTGTCTTTTTGTTTCTGACATTTCATTCAACACACAGGCCTTAAGTTTCATTCACCAGTTGCATGTCTCACAACTTTATTCCTTCTCACAACCGCTCAGTAGGCTGTTGTATGTATACACCATAGTTCCCCCTTCCTTCCTTCAGTCATTGTACCTTAATGCCACCTCCATTCATTGTTAATCGCAAACACTGCCCCCATAAACACCAGTACACAAATGTCTATTCATGTCCCAACACTCAGTTCCTCCAGGTATATACTGAGCAATGGGGTTGCAGGATGATATGGCAACCCCATCCCTGGTCTCCTGTGGGACCACCATGCTGCCCTCCAAGGGGCTGCAGGGTGGGATCTTTTTTACTGAGTTGTTTCCATGGAGATTTGACCCACCCATTTGTTGATTAGGTGGTTTCCATGGAGAGATGTCTCCACCATTCAAGGTGGTGGTCACTTACTGAAGTCCTTTAAGAGGGAATCATTTTGAAAAGAGCTGACAGAGCCCACATAGCCAGAGATCTTTGGAGAGGCAGAAGGAAAACACCCCTAGGGAAGTCCTTTGAAATGAGAAGCTGAGACAGAAAGCTAGCAGACGTTGTCAAATGCCTTCCCAGCTGACAGAGGTGTTCTGGACCCATGAGCCTTTCTTGAGTCAAGGTGTCTTTCTCTGGATGCCTTAGTTTAGACATTTTTCTGGCCTTAGAACTGACCTACATGTAAACTTGTAACATAGTAAACTCCCTTTTTAAAAGCCATTCCATTTCTCATATATTGCATTCTGGCAGCTTTATATTTTCTCCCTTGTTTTTTATCTTAACTTTTTTAATCTTAACTTTATGCTGCATATTCTCTTATGTTTTAACATAGTTTTCATAGTTACCTTTTAGTGACTTTATGCCTTATAAAGTGTTGCTGTGCAATAATTTACAAATCCTTTGAAGGAATACATCTTGGTAAATTAGTTTTGTTAGTTATCTGGTGGCTGATTTTCTGATAAATCTGGTTAGGTCTACCGGCCGGCGCCTCTTAAATATTTAGCTTGAGTCTGTAATATATACCTGGTAGGAAATGAGTGCAATAAACACACAATAATGTTAGCTGGCATTACTGTTATTGTTAATAGGAGTGGACTCCATTGTCTATTCCTAGATGGGAAAGTTGAGAACAAGGTCTGTTTTGAAATTGCACCTGGGGCAAGTTGTGGGAAAATGATTATACAATCTTAATTGAGCTGTAACCAATCAATGCTGATGTGCCACTTTTAAGACACCCAGTTGTAGGATTTCTGAGATGTGCCTATTCTTAAAATATTCTGGGTTGGAATACCAGTTTAGCCTCCATCAGTTGCTCCCCTTTGCCCATGTTTCTTCTCCTTTGCTTTCCTTGCTTTATCCAAACTTGAACATTTGAAGTTTCCTTATGTGACTTCATGATTATTAGGGAGCTTGCTTAAGTTTTTTGATGTTCTAATAGAATAGGATCACTGTGAAGAACATTCTACACAAAGGCTTTTAAATTTCTCATTTATTAATGTTTTACCTAAATGTCTAATATAGCAATGAGTGGAGATGGTAGGTTTTCAAAGAGTTTTCAATGATAGAAGAATCCATTAATTTGGGTACTTTGGGTGAAAGTATATGCTAGACTTTTAAAATTGTATTTATATTTATTAAGGTGATATTTTAATTAAAACTCTATTTTAATAAAACCATATTATCTGAAGGCCAAAAAATATTGCACCCACCCCTTCATGCTGGTTTGCCTAGTCCCCTCAGTCCCCTTGAAAGTAATCATTGTTCATAATTTCTTTCTTCCAAAGTTTCCTGGTGCATATATAAGCAAATAAAATATAGATTCTTATTTTCCTTTTTTTTATGCTGTTCTGTACCTTAGGAAGCATCTAGTGAAGAAATGGATTTTCGGTGTATTTTTTTAACAGATAGAATCAAGTAGCTGATAATGGCTTTGGTAATATGATAGGTGTGATTAAATTTTTTTCTGTCCATTGTTTTTCTTTGTTAGAAAATGATGGGTTTAAAGAATAATCATTCAAAAAATATAGGATTCCCAAATACCACCAACACATTGTTTTGGTGTGAAACATTTGTTAAGCACATTTTCATAATTGTTATTAATTAAAATTAAAATCCATGATTTAACTTGGGGTTCACTGTCTAGTATAGTTCCATGGATTAAAAAATATATATTTTTATCCTGTTACCATATATACACTCTAATATATCCCCCTTTAATCACATTCAAACATGTATTTCAGTCATTAATTGCATTCACAATGTTGTACTGCCATTACCGCCAACCATTACCAAAATATTTCCATCATTCTAAATTGGAACCGTGTACATTTTAAGCCTTAAATTTCTATTGCCTCTCCTCATTTGTACCCTGGTATCCTATATTCTAGATTTTGGCTTGATGAATTTGCTTATTCTAATTGTTTCAAATCAGTGACATCATACAATGTTTTTCCTTTTGTGTCTGGGTTATTTCACTGAACGTAATATCTTCAAGGTTCATCCATGTTGTTTTCTGTATCAGGACTCGAGTCTATTTATAGCTGAATAATGCTCCATTGTATGTATATACCCTAGTTTATTTATCCATTCATCAGTTGAAGAACACTTGCGTTGCTTCCATCTTTTGGCAACTGTGAAAAATGCTGCTAACGTCAATGTGAAAATATCTGTTTGAATCCCTGCTCTTGATTTTTTAAGGGTCTATGTCGAATAGTGGGATTGCCAGGTCATATAGTAGTTCTATCCTTAGCTTTCTAAGGAACTGTTAAACTGTCTTCCACAGTGGCTGCACCATTTTACACTGCCACCAGCAATTAATGTGTTCCTATTTCTCCACATCCTGTCCAATACTTGGTATTTTCCTTTTTTTTTAATAGCATCCATTCTAATGGGTGTAAAATGGCATCTCATCAGGGATTTGCAATTCCCTGATGGCTAGTGATGTCTCCTACCATCTCCATATAGCTAATAATGGTACCTGTTTTCTGGCCATTTCTGGCCTTCTTTAAAGAAATGCCCATTCAAGTCTTTTGACCCCACCCCACCCTCCTTTTTTTTGGCATGGGCAGGCTCCGGGAATCAAACCCAGATCTCTGGCATGGCAGGCAAGAATTCTGCCACGCAACCGTTGCACCACTCTTTTGCCCATTTGTGTGTGTGTGTGGGTGCTTTTTTAAAATTTATTTATGAAACATAACCACATACAAACACAAATGTTCTTACTATATGATCATTCCATTCTTGATATATAAGCAATAACTCACATCATCACATAGTTGTACATTCATCATCATGATAATTTCTTAGAACATTTTCATCAACTCAGAAAAAGAAATAAAAAGAAAACAGAAAGAAAAAAATTCATACATACCATACCCCTTACCCCTCCCTTTCATTGATCACTAACATTTCAATCTACTACATTTATTTTAACATTTGTTCCTCCTATTATTTATCTATTTTTAATCCATATGTTTTACTCATCTGTCCATAAGGTAGATAAAAGGAGCATCAGACACCAAGGCTTTCACAATCACACAGTCACATTGCGAAAGCTATATCATTATACAATCATCTTCAAGAAACATGGCTACTGGAGCATAGCTCTACATTTTCAGGCAGTTCCCTCCAGCCTCTCCATTACACCTGAAATAAACAGGTGATATCTATTTAATGCATAAGAATAACCTCCAGGATAACATCTTGACTCTGTTTGGAATCTCTCAGCCATTGACACTTTATTTTGTCTCATTTCTCTCTTCCCCTTTTTGGTCGAGAAGGTTTTCTTAATCCCTGGATGCTGAGTTCCAGATCATTCTAGGATTTCTGTCCCATATTGTCAGGAAGGTCCACACCCCTGGGAGTCATGTCCCACATAGAGAGGGGGAGGGCAGTGAGTTTGTTTGTCATGTTGGCTGAGAGAGAGAGAGGCCATATCTGAGCAACAGAAGAGGTTCTCTTGGGGGTGATTCTTAGGCCTAATTTTAAGTAGGTTTAGCTTCGCCTTTGCAGGGTTAAGTTTCATATGAACAAACCCCAAGGTTGGGGACCCAGCCTACTGCTTTGGTTGTCCCCATTGCTTGTGAGACTATCAAGAATTCTTCACTTGGGGAAGTTGAGTTTTCCCCTTTTCTCACCACTCCCCCATGGGTACTTTGCAAATACTTTTTTGTTCACTGTTCAAATCACTCTGGGATTTATTGGGGCATCACTCTGGACAAACCTACAAACCTCATGCCCTACTCAAGGTTCCAAGTATTATGGTGTTCAATTAAGTTGGCCACGTAAGTTTTTGCCCATTTTTTAATTGTGTTGCTTGTCTTTTTGTTAAGTTGAAGTGTTCCTTCATATATTTTGTATATTAAACCTTTATCATATATGTGATTTCCAAATATTTTATCTCATTTTCTATGTTTTATTTTCATGATAAAGTCCTTCAAGGAATAAAAGTTTTAAATTTTGATATGGTCTCATTTATCCATTTTTTCTTTTGTTGTGTGTGATTTGAGTGTAAAGTCTAAGACACCACTGCCTAATACAAGGTCCTGACGATGCTTCCCTGAGTTTTCTTTGAGGAATTTGCTATTTCTAGTTCTTATGTGTAGGTCTTGGATCCATTTTAAGTTGATTTTTGTATATGGTGTGAGGTAAGGTTTCTCTTTTTTTTCTTGCATGATTTGTTCTTTGAATGATTAATTATTTAAGAGTAGATTGTTGAATTTCTGTATCTTTGTAAAATTTCCATTTCCCCTCTGTTACTGATTTCTAACTTCATTCCATTGTGGTTGGAGAAGATACATGGTATGGAATTTCTTCTCACATTTTGCATTTAGCTTTTGTATTTCTAATACCTTTTCTAGTCCCTGACTTCCATTAATGTCTACTTTTATATTTATTTGATTTTTTGTTTTAATGTATTAAGTGGCTTCTCATTTCTATCTGGATATATTTTTCATCTCTTTTCCTTGTGGTTAACATGAGGTTAAAATTTAACACCCTAAATATATAAAATCACATTTTGTTTGATACCACTTTAACTTCAGTAGCGTACACATATATTTTTCCTATACCTTTTTGTCCCTCCCACTTTTTTTGTACTTATAACCACTTATATCTTTGCACATTGTATGTCCAAAAACATAGATTTATCATTATGTTTTATGCCTTTGCATTTTACCACTTTTAGCAAGTAAGAAGTGGATTTATATACCAAAAATACAATACAATAGTACTGGTCTTTGTAATTACCTATATGGTTACCTTTACCACTGGTATGTATGTCTTTATGTTGCTTTGAACCACTATCTAGCATCTCTCTCCATCAGTCTGAAGAGCTCACTTTAGCATTGCTTGTAGGGCAGGTCTAGTTGTGATGAATTCCCTCAGCTTTTGTTTATCTGAGAATGTTTTAATCTTTCCCTCATTTTTGAAATAAAATCTTGCCAGATTGTAAAATTCTTAACTGACAGTTGTTTTCTTTCAGGACTTTAAATATTTCACTCATTGCCTTCTTGCCTCTGGGGTTTCTGATGAGAAATTGGCATTCAATTCAATTGGAATTCCCTTGTATGTACCATGTTGTATTTCTCTTTCAGCTTTCAGAACTCTCTCCTTGACCTTTGAATTTGACAGTGGATCAGTATATGATGGGGTGTATTTTTCTTTATGTTTTTACTATTTTGTGTTCTATTGACTTCTTGGATGGGCATATTCACATCTTTTTGACAAGTTTGGGAAGTACTTTGTCATCTCTTTGATATTCCTTCCTCCCTCCTTTCCTCCCTTCCTCCCTTTCTTCCTTTCCTCTTTCCTTCCTTTCTTCTGGGGCTCCCATAGTACATATATGGGTGTGCTTGTGATGTCCTAGAGATGTCTTAGGCTATTTTCACTTCTAATAACTTTTATTTCTGCTCCTCAGCCTGACTCATTTCAAGTGTCTTGTTTTTGAGATGACTGATTCTTTCTTCTACCAGCTCCAATCTGCTCTTGAAGCCTTCTAGGACATTTTTTACATCAGTAAGTGTGGTCTTCACTCCAGTAGTTCTGTTTGGTTCCTTTAAAAATGTCTGTCTCTTTGCTAAGATTCTCATCTTGCTCATTCATTGTTTTTCCGATATCCTTTAGTTCTTTCTCCATTATTTCTTTCATCTCCTTGAGCACTTTTAAGATCATTTTAAAAAATGGCTTTCTTCAGTATGTTCACATTCTGTTCTTCTTTATTGGTGCTTTCTGGATTTTTATCCTCTTCCTTTGGCTGGGCTGTCATTCCCTGCTTCTTTATTTGTCTTATATTCTTTGGTTGCACACTGTACATTTTAATATTTTCAAATTTTAATTCTGAAATTTATTTCCTGAGATACCTGTTTCTTGATTTTTGTAACCAGCAGGTGATAAAACAGATATTTTCTTGAGCTTCAACCCTCCTATCAGGAAGGTTGATCCAAGGCAAATGCAGTGTTCATGGTTTTCATTGTCTTTCTGGTCTTCGTCCTGTCCTAGGCTGTTGCTTGTTAGCTGTTTTCAAGTTCCCCTGTTTACAGAATTTTGGTTGCACCCTCTGTTTCCTGGGAGACAGACCTCCCTCTCTTGAGTGTTTGAAGCTGGCAGACCTTTGCCGCAGACTGCCTACCTCTGTAGTTTCTTACATTCCTTTGCTTGTCTCAAGCTGCTTTTGCCTGGGGGTCAAATTTAGGGAGGAGGGGTACATGGGAGGGAACTTTCCCAAGTCAGTCTTTCCCAACCAAAGACCCACAAAGAGGGGACAGACCACTTCCAAAGTTCCCTGAGGAGGGTATCAGGCAGGGTGCTGGGAGCTTCTCTGATGGCTGGGTTTCCCAGCTTGCACAGCAGACGCAGCCCTTCAACTAACCGTCTCCCACAGCCCTGAGGAAGCACAGCATCCCTAAGTCTCCACCAGTGTTGTCCTTGTTCAGGGTGGGTTGAAACAATGCTACCTCAGAGCCAAGCCCCCCGAGATCCAAATTCACTAATCAAAAACTGACCAGTGATCAGCTGTGCCCAGCTGATCTTTGGAAAGAGGATTTTTATGTCTCTTTCTGTCACCAGTGAGCTAGCTAGGGGCTGGAACCCTCAGCAGCCTGCCATGAATTGGGGGATGAATGCTGGTAGCTGCCCATGGAGAGCAAGTTACTATTTTTCACTGTAATTTATCAGCTTCTTCCTCCCACTCTTCCCTAGATGCTGTAAAGTGTTCTTATGGCCTCTGGAATTTCAAAACAAGTTATCCCAGTTGTTCTGGCAGAAGGACTGAGTCTTGGAGCCCCTTACTCCATCGTTTTAGCACAATCTTCCTCTCTATTCTGTTACTAATTTTGAAGTACAGATTCAGAGCCTAAAATTTGGAATTATTTTCTTCATTGAAATTTGATTGAAAAAACATCATATAGGAAATTTCATTTAATGTAGTTTGTGCTGCTAAAAACAAAACACAACAAAAGAACAGAGCCAAATAGTCAAGATATAGGTTGAAAATGTGTCAATTTCGAAGTCAAGGTTTCATAGCTATTCAGGACTTAACAGTCAAAGTACCTTTATCACCAATATGAGCATGTTGATGCTGGGTACCCTCTAAAAAATGTCACATTTCAGGTTTGTGCCTTTTGTCTTTTCTGAAGTCGGTTGTCAACAGATGTGGTAGTTAGATTCAGTTGTCAACTTGGCCAGGTGAAGGCACCTAGTTCTGTTGCTGTGGATATGAGCCAATGGTATGTGAACCTCATCTGTTGTTGACTTACATCTGCAGTCGGCTAGGAGGCGTGCCTGCTGCAATGAATGACATTTGACTTAATTGGCTGGTGCTTAAATGAGAGAGGGCAATGTAGCACAGCCCAAGCAGCTCAGCATACCTCATCTCAGCACTCGCAGCTCAGCCCAGGCCTTTGGAGATGCAGAAAGAAATCACCCCGGGGAAAGTTGTTGGAACCCAGAGGCCTGGAGAGAAGGCCAGCAGAGACCACCCTGTGCCTTCCCACGTAAGAAAGAACCTCAGTGGAAAGTTAACTGCCTTTCCTCTGAAGAACTAACAAAATAAATCCCCTTTTATGAAAAGCCAATCCGTCTCTGGTGTGTTGCATTCCAGCAGCTAGCAAACTAGAACAACAGATAAGATCTAATCCACTGATTTCAGGAGACTTATTATAACATGATAAGTTTTGGGCCATAACAGAAAGTCCAGTTAAAGTGGCTTATATGATAAGAAAATTTCTTGGATCATATAACCTTAAGACCAGTGGTAAAATAGGTTTCTGGATTGATTAATATACAGTTCACCATTGTCACCAAGGAAACATGTTCTTTTTGTTTCTCCTCTCTGCTTTCAATGGTGTCGGCTTCATCTTCAAGTTGATTTCCCTCGTGTTTATAGGAAAACTACCAGTATGAATTAGAAGTATTCCCTTTCCCATGACGGAATAGTGTGGAGTGGGGAAAGACCAGCAAGGAAATGTTGAACATCCAAGAATTTCTGGGAGACTGTTGAGACTGTTGAAACAGTGATGAGACTTGTGGAGTGAGTCTCCATGAGTGTGATTGATGAGTTTTACCATGAATGAATAAAGAGCACTGTGAGAAAGTGTGCAGTAGTTGTTTATAGAGCTGCACATTAGAATCACTTAAAACAAAATACTGATGACCAAGTCCAATTCCCAGAGATTCTGATCGATTTGTTCAGGGCTAAAGCCCAGATATTGGAATTCTTTAAATGCTTCCCAGGGGATTCTAATGAGCAGCCAAGATTGAGAACCACTTTCTAAGAATCACAACTGTCCAATACTTTCAGAAAGAATAGAGCAGAAAAGTTAAACCATAGGATGAAGTTTTATTTTAATTCCTAAAAAAATAACATTGGCAGATGATAAGATTAGTTATCAGACATCTCACATTTAGTGAGCACTTAAATTGACAGTAAGGACAGAAAGAGACAGAACATTTGTTTTTGTATGATAAAAAAATCTAGAAATACATATGCCACTATACCCTCCCTTTTTAATTAACAGTCTATTTGTTGATCTTTGTACATTCTCTTTCCCCCAGTTTTTGAATGTACTCCTTCCTCTCTAATTCCATTGCTCTCACTTAAATTATCACAGTTTTTCACCTCTATCGCTGTGCTGTCTCCTAACTGGATTTGGTTTCTCCCTCTAGTCCTTCCACAAAGTTTTGAGGTGAATTATTTCTTACTACCAGCTATTATCATATCACACCTCTGCTCACAAATCTCAAATTCCTTATCCTGGCCTTATAATGCCTCTATAGTTTGGTCTGAATCTATTTTTTTTTTTGTCTTATCTCACACTTCTCTCCTTCATCCACTGCATGCTTTGGCCAAATTGGATTAGTCACTACATCATAAACACAGTCTGCCTATTTATCCATTTAGACCCTGCTTACCTTTACCTTTTCAATAAAGACATCTTTTCGTAGCCCAATTGAATGGAGTATTTTCTTCCTGAAAGCTCCATAGCACTTTAAGTAAAATTTTCTTGTGGCACACATCTTGTTCTACCTTGTAATATAGTGGTGTATATACATGGCGTACTTCACTAGATTGACATCTTTGCATCCTCCTCTATGTTTATGTTTGTTGAATGAATGGATGAACTTTCCAGTTTCTTCTACATATGCACTTTAGACTATTTCTGCAAGTTTCCACTTGGAAAGGTTTCCTAAGAGCGATAGAAGAAGTCTCATGTCTTACTTGGCAGCTTGTGATATTTACTATTATCTGACTAGGACTACAGCTACTATTTACTGAATACCTATCATGTGCCATGTACACAAACTTAACCTATAATCCCCACAACAATAATCTCATACTCATGTTTCAGACAAGTAAACTGGTGCTCAAAAAGGTAAGTAACTTGCCCAAGTTGCTTAATAAGTTGACAGAGCTGGAATTCCAGACTTGTTCTATCACTCAGAGAGTAGAGATGGGGGCTAGAATCAGGCTAATTCTTTTTTTAATTTCATCTGAACAAAGTCAGGTTCCCATCTACTCATTTCATGCATCAGTCTGTTCTAAATCTTTTCCAGTTCTACTGGCAAGTCCACTTGTCATTAAAATATGAAGTCAAGCAAAGAAAAGCTGAATCTCCATGAGATACCTTGAATCCAGCCCAATCCAATCTTACAGTAACTATTTATCAGAAACCTGTAGGATTAAATAATAGGGATTGAGAGTCACCAACATAAGAGAAAGCAGAGCTCTTAAAAAGAGATGAAATTTCCTGGGCAAAACAAATTAGTATGAAAGCTCAGCCTTTTCTTCAGTCTCTTTCTTGCATTGTACATATTTATAGGGCATATAGCTTGTGTCTGCATGACCCCGAACTTTCATTTTCAAAT
>PVIY010036245.1:0-25607 GCA_004026745.1 Myrmecophaga tridactyla
TGTCCAGTGGAATGAATGTTCCATGAAAACCAAATGAGCTTCGTAAGCCCTGGGAATTCTGTCCCCTTCTTGGCGATCCCCACACATCAGTAAGGAAGCCTGCTTCACTTTGTCTAACCCAGTGTTTCCCAGGCTTATCTGATCACTGAGCTCTTTTACTTTGGGGTTGGTGGTAGGTGCCTATTCACCATTACACAGAACAGTTGAAATCTAAACAACACTTGAAATGAAAAGAAAAATAAAACTTTTTTTGGAAGTCCCCACCCCACTCCCAGAGAAACTGATTTGTTAGGGCTTGGTGAGAATGATTAGCTTTTGAGTTAGTTTATCAATTCTAAATTATATCTTATATTGCAAACAGAAATGGTCAACTTAAACCATTATCAGAATTGACTGATGGAACAATAATCTTGTCAATTAGGAGTATTATTAGAAAAGGACCTCAAAAATGAAAATGAAATTGCATTGAATGCCATAAAACACTTACAACTACAAAACTCATACCCTTTTATTCCATAGTGATGAAATTTCATCATTATAGAAAAATATTATAGAAAAAGTGGTCCTTGTTTACTTTGGAGCATGGTGCCAGTTTATAAAATAACCGTGGGTGACTGAAAGGACGTGGCCTCTGTGTAGTCAGCGCCAATCCATGGCTCTCCAGAGGTGCATGAGAACCAGCTGGGGTGCCCGTAAAAATTAAAACCCCTAAGCCTTATCCCAAAGAGTTAGATGGAGCGGGTCTGGGGTCCAGCCTGGAATGGGCATTTATAGCAACAATACCCATGCAGACCTGACTTTGAGAAATGCAGGGTGAAGAACTAATGCTGAAATGCTGCCCCTTTCCGGTTCATTCTGCCAAATGTCCATCCTAGGAAAACTCCCAGTTCCTGGCATTTGTCCTTGCAGCCCGGGCTTTGGAGGTGGCAGGGGCAGCTTGGGTCTCTTCCCTGATGCATCCATCGTCGGCTAGCTTGGAGGGCAGGGGTCACAGCCCCTCCAGGGGTGCTTAAAGAGTTAGGAAACCAGTTTCCTTACCCAGATAGAGGCCTCCTGGTCACGTGACTAATGCAAACAGGCCAGCAAACAGTTTCATTTTTTTCCATAAAATTAAGCCCCATGTTTCACCACAGCATTTAACTCCGTGACCTGTTTTATTGAATCCTTTAGCAGATCTTGCACAGTTTCCTTGAGTGTAAATTGCCATTGAAAAAGTATCAAGAAATGGACAAGAATATTAGTGTGGAATCAAGGAGTCATCAAGCTTCAGGTGCTCAGAAGATTTTTTTTTAATCTCTTTTCAATACCGTGGAAGTGGAAAGAATTGATTTGTTTAACAAGGCTCTGCCTTTCTTAGGTTGTCACCTACCTTCGGCACCTTACGTGACTCAGTTTACATGTCCCCCTCCTCGAGGAAACCTGCCCAGTGCCTCTGCTGGGCTGGGGAGCCCCGTGTCCACCTCCCCATGGGACTGAGCACCCCGTGAGGGCAGGAATCTCACCATATGTATTTCTGAATCCAGTATTAGCACACTGCCTGGCTTAGAGTGCAATCCAGAATGTCCACTAAATAAATGAACCCCTTGACTTAAGCAGAAGAGAAATGGTGTTTGTAGCAACAACAAGGGAGCAGGTAGACGAGGTTTCAGATTCGACTGAGGTTTCCATGGTGCTCTCCAACCGCGTGTGTGCCCTGAACTGATGTCTGTCTTGCATCTTAGCTCATTTGATTCTGACACCAGCCTTATGGCTTAGTTGGTATTATTCTCACAGTACAGGCACAGAGAGGTTAAGTGACTTGCCCCAGGCCACACAGCCCACATGCGGCAAAGCCAAGTCCCACACTCGGCTCTGCCGCTGCCCGCTGGACCTAGAGGTCCTGCTGCGACACAGCCTTTTTGAGAACACAACTGAAATGATGAATTGCCCAAGTCGGGTTACGTGTTAATAGGGAACGGAGCCCCTTTGTGTAGATTCCACACAAAGGTGGAATCTTTGTGGAAGATTCCACTGAGGTGCCCAAGCCGCTGTTTTGAGCTGCCTCACCATGAGCCCTTCTGAGGCTCACAGCAGCCAGAGCTCCTGATTAGAGCCTCCCTGAGCCCCCGGGCCCCTCCCATACACACACACACACACACACACACACTGCCTTTCTCCCTTTGTGAAGTTTCTGCTGGGTCTAAGGCCCCCAAAGAGGAGGTAATGGGTGTCTGACAAGCCACAGAGCCCAGCATTTGGGACTTGCAGTGAGTTCTTTCTAAGAGCCTTGCTGCCAGGACACTCGCTGTGTTCACAGGCAGACCGCTGAGAGTTTGGTGGAGTGCAGAGACATGCAGAAGAAAGGGGTTCGCGTGCCCTGGAAGGGCGTGGGACGCACAGGACCAAGGGAGTGGCCACCGGAGGCCTTGTCCCCGCCACCCCGGCCAGCGCCCAGTGCCTGAGACCAGGGGACAGTATGGCCGAGAGAGGGGTGGGGCAGGAGACTCTGGGAACAAGGGACCTTTGTGTCACAATCAGAGGGAAGCTTCAAACCCCAGGTTGTTGATTTTGCCAAGATCTTAAGAAGTTGCACACAAGGAAAGCACAATGTTTGGAAATGAAGGAAACAGAAACCTCACACTGAAAGGCTCGGCACTGAAGCCACCAGGGGCCTTTGTGGTGGGCAGGAGGAGCCCTTGCGAGGTGAGAGAGAGACACTGCACAGAAGGGGGCCGGGGGACTCAGGGTCAGACGGAGGTGCCGCGGCCGAGGAGGGCGGGTAGGCCGGGAGTCGCCACCGTGGCCCGGCTGGTGGCCTGGCCGGGAGCCGAGGTCCCCCTGGGTGATGGGTGACTGTCCTGCTGCTCCTGGCTGCCCGATCCAGGCACACGGTGTCCTTTGAAGCGCATGGGCACTTTTGGCCAGCAGGGCACAGAGCAGAGCAGTCACCAGGCTTTCCCAGGTTAGTCTGGACCATGAGGCGAAGGGAGTTCTGGCTGGAGCAGCCACAACAGCAAAAACTGCAAAACGTGTTCAATAAGCTTGAAGTCGGAAGGAGAAAATGAGGAGAAGGGTGTCCAGATGGCCTCGGCAGCCTCAGCCACATCAAGGCCTCCGGCCCCGCTTGGACCCCGAGTTTACTCACCAGCACCTCTGTGCAAAAACCCGCATACCTGTTCAGTTGAGCTCCTGCTCTTTTTTAAATTTTCTTTTCTTTTAACCTCCTTGTGATCTGTCTGGCTTCTTTCCCTATTTGTTTGATTCCTGCCAGCACTAGTTGTTCCTGATGCTTCTTAAAAGATGTTGCCTCCCAAGGCCCTGTTTCCCGGTGTGCCTTTTAGTCCACGAACCAGAGAAAGAAGAAAATAGATGAAAGGGTCTGTGAAGTGGATCAGGGCTGGGCCAGCTGTGCCCCTGGGGTGCTGAGGTCTCCCCACAAACACCTGGAGAGGGGAGCTGGGCAAAGGGGAGTGGAGAGCTAGGGTTTAGCCTGCTTTACAGACAGTCCAAGCATCACCTCATGGTTTCTTAATTGTTTGACGAGTGTCATTTTGTTTTAAAGAGGCATGGTAATTCCTAGTCAACTGCTGGTACACGTGCCAAGGCAGTTTCTTTGGAAATAATCAAGTCTTCCGATGCTATTAAGGTTTTGCTCCAGGGTGGATGGGGCTTCTGCCGTGGAAGCAGCAGGAACATTCTATTGAAGCCCAGCCTCGTGGCGGGGTTGGGGGAGTTCTCATTTGTTCAGGTCAGCTCTGGGGAGCTGCAGGGGCAGTGTGGTAGGCGGTGTCTCCTCACCACACCCAGAGTGACCCCATTTGGGGCTGCACTAGACAGAGCCAGGGCTGCCCCGTGGCACTGCCTGGCCAGCTGGGGACCGGTCAGCTATTGGCCTTCATGTGGCCTCTTGGCGGGGTCTCTCCAGGGAGGAGCATGGATTTCATCTCTCAGTGGAGGAGTGGCTGAGTCACAGAGCAGCACGTGAGATGGGAGATAAGGGTGTGGCTTTTCTGGAAAACACGGTAGGCTGCAGCCCCCTCCTCAGCTGAGCCCATCGGGCTGGTGGGTGGAGGAAGAAACAATCGCTCAGCACCAGCTAAGTGCTGGAACTGCTCATTGTCCCCTCCTCTAATTCCTAGTAGTTTAAAATATCCAGGTCTTCAAAGGGAGAGAGGTTTATTTGGAGCAAAATTTATATTTTGGGTAGTGTATTACCTAATTTAACTTGTATGGTCAGTTTACTTGAACACCATAAGTACATGGAATCTTGAATAGGGCGTGCGATCTTGTTGGTTTGTACAGGTTAGTGTGATGCCCCGATATATCCCAGAGTAATTTGGGCCGAAAATAAAAAAGTATCTGCAAAATCCTCTTGGGGGACTGGGGAGAAAGGATGACATATTCAACTTCCCCATCTGGGGAATTCCTGATATTCTCGCAAACAATGGGGATAACCAAATCCATAGACTGAACCTCCGATCTTGGGGTTCGCCCCTATGAAGCTTATTCCTGCGAAGGAGAAGCTAAGCCTACTTATAATTATGCCCAAGAGTCGCCCCCAGAGAACCTCTTTTGTTACTCAGATGTGGCCTCTCTTTCTAAGCCAGTTTAGCAGGTGAGCTCACTGCCCTTTCCCCTGTGTGAGACATGACTCCCAGGGGTGTAAATCTCTCTAGCAATGTGGGACAGAACTCCCAGGTTGAACCAGGACCCAACATCATGGGATTGAGAAAGCCTTCTTGACCAAAAGGGGGAAGAGAGAAATAAGACAAAATAGTTTCAGTGGCCGAAAAATTTCAAACAGAGTTGAGAGGTTATCCTGGAGGTTAATCTTACACATTATATAGACATCCCTTTTCAGTTTCTGGTATATTGGAGTGTCTGGAGGGAAGTACCTGAAACTGTTGAACTGTGTTCCAGTAGCCTTGATTCTTGAAGACGATTGTATAACTATATAGCTTTTACAGTGTGACTGTGTGATTGTGGAAACCTTGTGTCTGATGCTCCTTTTATCCAGGGTATGGATGAATGAGTAAAAAAAAATCAGGATAAAAATTAAATAAATAATAAGGGGGATAGGGTGGGCCACGGTGGCTCAGAAGGCAGAGTTCTCACCTGCCATGCCAGAGATCTGGGTTCGATTCCTGGTGCCTGCCCATGCAAAAATAATAATAAGGGGGATAAATGGTAGAACTGGGTAGATTGAAATGCTAGTGGTCAATGAGAGGGGTATGGGATATATGAATTTTTTTCTTTTTATTTCTTTTTCTGGGGTGATGCAAATGTACTAAAAATGATCATGGTGATGAATACACAATTCTGTGATGATATTGTGAGCCATTGAGTGTATAATATGATTGGATTGTATGTGTGTGAAGATTCTCAATAAAAAAATATTTTTTAAATATCTACGTCTTAATACTGACATTTACATACTTGTTAGTTTTCAGATAAGACATTTCATCAGTCATATTCTTCTGCATCAAAAAATAACAATGAAATATCAATAGCATACAGGAATAAGCAATTTATTTCCTTTTTTGCATGTTTAAATCTTAGTTTTTATTAGAGAAGTTGTGTTACTTTTTATTCTAATACTGTATATAAAACCTAACATTTACCCTTTTAATCATGTTCAGATATATATTTCAGTACTGTTGATTATATTCACAACGCTAATTATACTCACAGTGTTGTGCTACCATCGCCACCACTCATTACAGAAACATTTCCATCCTTCCAGATGGAAACTTTGTACATTTTAAGCACTAACTTCCCATTCCTTATTCCACCCCCCTCATCTTCCCCTGGTAACATACATACTAGATTCTGACCCTATGAATTAGCTTATTCTAATTATTTCATATCAATGAAATCCTACAACATTTGTCCTTTTATGTCTGACTTATTTCACTCCATATGATGTCTTCAAGGTTCATTCACATTTTCACATGTATGGAACTTCATTCCTTTTTTACCACTGAATAATATTCCATTGTATGTATATACCACCTTTTTATCACAGATCTGTGGGTCAATGGGGCACAGATACAAGGCACAGCAGTGCAAGCCCCAACAAAAAAAGCCCATTTTAAGCTTCTCTTCATGTCACATCTGCTAATAGGCCACTGGCTGAAGCACGTCTCATGGCCAAGCCCAAAGTCAAGGGACAGGGAAGTGCATTCTGCCCATGATGACTCAGTGGCAGAAGTGTGGATGTACAGTGCTATAATGGCAGAGTGAGTAATTGGGACCAATAATTCAATCTACCATAGCCATTTTCTAGTACAAAGAAAATTGGATAAGGAAATTGTGGCATTACAGCTAGTGTTTAACGTATAATCATTGATGCAAAATACCCATATAAAGTAGTAGGTTATCAAATTGCTAATAAAAGCATAATTCAGCATGACCAGGTGGCATTTATCCCAGGTATTCAAGGACAATATACCATAAACTTATCTGCTAATATATTGCATTATTAAGACAATATATTTTTATGAAACTTAAATCATCATCTCAATACACAGTTAAAAGTCATTCAGTAAAATCCGACACCCACTCAGGGATTTTTCTACAAAAAGCTTTTAGTAAATTAGAACTATAAGGATACTTCTTTAGCATGCTGCATAATGGTATAACACTTAAGAAACATTCTGAGAGAAGCATGGAAATAGATGGGAATGCCTACTCACCACTATTATTTTCCAGTAGCATCAGTCCGAAACAAGAAATACAGTTATGGAAAGGAAACTCGGTTTTTGTTATTTGCCAGTGATGTTGTTATATCCCCAGAACATCCAGGAGAGGCATTTAAAGACTTTTTAGAACTATTAAGTTCAGTAAGGTAGCCCAGATTCAAAATAAATCTACCACAGTACAGGATTTCCTATGTAAAAGTTGTAATTCAGTGTAATGGAAAAAATATGTCATAAAATAATGCAAAAAAAGATCCTATTCATGAGAGAAATAGCCAAGCACACCTTCCTCAGGGCTCACCTTGCCTTGAAGGGCACCGAGAAAAGCAGCCCTGCCCCTCGGCTGAGAGTATGGCCACATCCACAAGGGAAAACTGTCCTTTTATTGATTAGCTGTCCCGAGGAAACACCAGTGGGAATTTTTCTTTATTTTTTTATCTTTAGAAAATAATCCCAAGGTTGTTCTTCTCAGAAATCTCTCACAGATATTAAAATATAGTATCAAATGAAAGTGATTAAATGAGTCTGTCACTCACTCCAGATGGCACACTATGTCTATAAGAAATAAAGTTTATATAAAAAATTATCATAAAGAGTCACATCAACAAGATGGTGGAGTGAGATGTGCCAACATTCTGTCCCCACATAATTTTTAAACAGCACACAAAACCTCCCAGAACCATCTTCCTCAGAACTCTGGAGCACAGGTGGAAAGTTGATTGGGTGAGTTCCAAATTAAGACAACTTAAAAACAGTAGGCAAACCTGATAGAACTGTTGCTGGCCCTTCCCTCATCTTCCCCCCTTCTCTCATTACGAGTTCCTTTTCTGGCTTCTGGAAGGAGCAGAGTAAGCCTTGTGTACATACCAGGGTGAAGTATGTCTTGACTAATCTATCTGGTGGCAGTCTGAAGGACTGAACCAGAGCACTTGCCAGAGGTTCACTCTCCGAGAAATTACCCTGCGTGCGGAAGCAGCACACCGACATCTGAATCAGGGTAAGGAACAATCAAATTGCAGTAGCCTGGGACAAATTCTTATCAGTTTCAAGACATAAGATATAGTGCCACATTGAGAGGAAAGACTGTTTCCTAGGAGGAAGGGAATCATTCAGATCCAGGTGAACAGGGGAATTCCTAACGCAACAAGTGCATGCCCAGGCCAAGACGCGTGCTCGCAAAAGACTGGAGAGGACCATGCCCTTGCATCTCAGGCTGTTATTCAGGTTCATTGTTAGGTGGCTAAGTTCTGAAGGAGAGCACCCCAACACAGAGCCAGTCTGCAAAGACTGTTAAAGGTGTTGTGGGTTGGTTTTTTTCTTTTTTCTTTTTTTTTTTTTTTTGTTAGCTCCTGGTATTCAAGGAAGTTTCAGTCTTAACGCTAATTGGATACAAGCTTAAGGAACAGATATCTCAGGGACTAAATTCCAGAGTTAAGGCATTAAAATATCAAAATGTCTAGTATGCAACAAAAGATTGCAAAGCATGCAAAGAAACAGGAAACAATGACCCATCCAAAGGAACAGGATAAAAATTCAGAAACCATCTACAAAGAATACAGACTTTGGACATACCAGACAAAGACTTTAAAAAGATGGTCCTAAATATGCTCAAAGACCTAAAGGAAAGAAAGGACAAAGAACCAAAGGATAGTCTTCTAGTTGACCATAATGTCAGTGTAAGACCTTCCAGGGTTCCATTCCCCTAGAGAATCTTTGAACAACAAGCAAAAACTGGCAGATCCATCTTCCTCAGAGCTCCAGTAAACACTGACAGGGATGCAGTAACTGGACAAGGGCTGAATCAAAAAATTCAACTTAAAAAAATGGTAGGAGGAGGGTGCACAAGTAGTTCAGTGGTAGAATTATTGCCTGCCATGCAGGAGACCCAGGTTCGATTGCTGGCCCATACACCACCACCCCCAAAGAAAACGTGAACAAAATTCCCTCTGATATGCATATCACATATCTGCCTCTATGTGTGCATGTATAGATATGGAAATACATATATATGTAGGGAGACACATAAAAAATGGTAGGAGGAGCTTGCTGACCCCTCCTCCTCATCTTCCTCCTCTGTGACCCAATGGACGGCTCATCCAAAGAAGCAAGATAAAAATGCAGAAACCATCAATGAAGAAGACCAGATATTGGACATACCAGGCACAGGCTTTTAAAAATGATCCTCAGTATGCTCAAGGAGATTAAAGAAAAGGAAGAGAGATAACTAAAGGATATCATGAAAACAATGAATGAATAATATGAGACTCTCAATAAAGAGACAAGCAATGATCACAGTTTTTAGTTAGCAAAACTGGATTGCTGGATCCTGGCTCTGAGCTACTGTTTCAATACGCTCTGGACAAAAGAGAGACAGCAGCTGCTGTTTCAGCCCTCCCCCTGACAAGGGCAGAGGCCATGGAGATTTAAAGGCATAGTACCTCCTTAGGGGTGCAGGAAATAGTATGCTGAGGGAGGTCATCTTCTGGACAGACTGGGAAAGCACAGCTTCAGGAAGTCATCAGATAGGCTTTTGGTGTCTTTCCTGACCCTCTCCCCAGGGCACGTTGCTGAATTCATTTATTAACTCTAGTAGGTTTCTTGTAGACTCTTCAGGACTTTCTATATATAGGATCATGTCATCTGTGAATAGGAATGATTTTATTTCTTCTTTTCCAAATGGATGTCTTTTATTTCTTTTTCTTGATTAATTACTCTGGCTTGCACTTCTAGTACAGTGCTGAATAGCAGTAATTAAAGTGGGTATCCTTGTCTTATTCCTGACCTTAGGGAGAAAGCTTTCAGTTTTTCACCACTGAGAATATTAGCTGTGGGTTTTTCACATATGCCCTTAATCCTCTTGAGGAAATGTTCCTAGTTTTCTCAATGACTTTATTGAGAAAAGGTGCTAGATTTTGTCAAATACCTTTCTGTATCACTTGAGATGATCATGTGCTTTTCTCCCTTCACCCTGTTAATGTAGTGTATTACACTGATTTTCTTATGCTGACCCACTCTTGCATTCCCAGGATAAATCCCGCTCAGTCATGTGTGTAATCCTTTTAATCTGCTGTTGAATTCAGTTTGTGTCTATGTTCATATGGGATATTGGGCTGTAATTTTCTTTTCCTGTGATAATTTTATATGGCTTTGGTAATAGGGTAATCTTGACCTAATAAAGTGAGTTAAGAAGTGTTTCCTGGGCGGCTGCCGTGGCTCAGCAGGCAGAGCTCCGACCTGCCGTGCTGGAGGTCTGGAGTTCGATCCCTGGTGCCTCCTGCCCATATGCAAATTGAAAAAAAAAAAAGAAGTGTTTCCTCCTCCTCAGTATTTTGGAAGACTTTGAGAAAGACTTGTGTTAATTTTTCTGTTTTGGTCTTTTGAGATCTTCTATTTATTCTTGAATCAGTTTCAGTAATTTGTTTGTTTCTACGCATTTGTTCATTTCACTAAGTTATCTAATTTGTTGGCATACAATTGTTCATAGTGTTCTCTTATAATCCTTTTTAATCCTGTAAAGTGAACAGCAATGCCCCTCCACCCCCACTGATTTTTCTAGTTTTATTATATACATCCCTTCTGTTTTTCCTTTGTCAGTCTAGCTAAAATGTTTGTTGATTTTTTAAAAGAAATAAACTTTTGGTTTCATTGATTCTCTCTGTTGCTTTTCTACTCCCTTCTTTCATTTAAATCTGCTCTAATCTTTATTAACTTCTTTCTGCTCACTTTGGATTTAGTTTGCTCTTCTTTTTCTAGTCCCTCTAGGTATGAGGTTAGGCTACGATTTGAGGTCTTTCTTCTTTTTAATGTAAACTTTCACAGCTATAATGTTCCCTCTGAGACCTGTCTTTGCTGCATCTCATAAGTTTCAGTAAGTTGTGTTTTAAATTTTATTCAAAAATATAGGGGAAAAAAATTACCAAAAAAATGAGAAGGGCCTTAAAAAGGTACAATACAAAAATCAAATGCATATGAAAGTAAGTATTAACAAAAGAGTTGAGGGACAAAGAGATTTAAGACTTACTAAGAAAAAATAGCAAAATGGCAGAAGAAAGTCCTATATTATCAGTAATTATTTAAATATAAAATGTTTAAAACTCTTCACTTAGAAGGAGGTTTGGCAGAATGGATATAGAGGCATGACCAAACTATGTGCTGTTTATAAGACACTTACCTAAAATTCAAGTAGGTTGAAAGTGAAAGGATGAAAAGAAAACTACATCATTCACAGAGTAACTAAAACAGAGCTGGGATAGCTATACTAATATCAGACATAATAGACCTTAAATCAAAATCTGATACAAAACGGAGGGCAGAGGTGGCTCAGTGGCAGAGTTCTCACCTGCCATGCCAGAGACCTGGGTTTGATTCCCGGTGCCTGCCCTTGTGAAAAAAAAAAAAAGCTTAAAATCTGATACAAGGAACAAAGGTCACTATATACTGGTAAAAGGGTCAGTTCAACAAGAAGGCATTAAAATTGCAAATACATGTGAACCTAATGTCAGAGCCTCATATATACGAAGCAAACAATATATTTGAATGGAGAAATAGTTCTATGTTAATAGTAGAAGGCTTCAGTGCACACTTTTAATGATGGATAGAACATCTAGACGCAAGATAAATAAGAAAATAGGAGACTTGAATGATACCTTAAACAACCAATTTCTGATGGACTCTGAGGAAAACATTTCACCCAACAATAGCAGAAATACAATTATTCTCTAGTACGCCTGGATTATTTTCTGGGATAGACTATAAATTAGTTCACTAAATAAATCTCAATAAATGAAAAAATATTGAACTAGTACAATGTATCATCTCTGTCCATAATGGAATGAACCTAGAAATCGATAGCAGAGGGATAACTGTAAAATTCACAAATATGTGAAAATTAAATAATAACACTCTTAAATAACCAAATTAGGAAATATCTAGAGACAAAGAATTTTAAAACCTATTACAAAGCAGCAGTAATCAAAACAATATGGTACTAATAACGGAATAAAGATAATAGATCAGTGAAATAGATGTGAGAGTTTAGAAATAACCTACATATCTGTGGCAAACTGATTTTTACAAGGATGTTAAATTCACTAGACAGAGAAAGAATAATCTTTTCAACAAATGTTGCTGGGAAAACTGGATATCCATATGCAAAAGAATGGTGGTAGAATCCTACCTCACCCCATATACAGAAATGAACTCAAAATATAAGACCCAAATATAAAAACCAAAGCCATAAATATATAAGAACTAAATCTATAAAATTCCTAGAAGAAAACATAGAGCAATATCTTATGATTTTATATCAGGGAATAGACTTTTAGACATCATAGCAAAAGCACAAGCAGCAAAAGAAAAAAATAGATAAATTGGACTCTGTCAGAAGTAAAAACTTTTGCATATCAAAAAGTACATTATCAAGCAATAGAGAAGAGAATTTACAGAATAGAAGAAAATATTTGGAAACCATATACCCAATAAAGGTTTAATATCTAGAATATCTGAAAAGCTACAACCTCAACAACAAAAAGACAAACAACCCAATTTAAAACTGGGCAAAGGGACTTGAACAGATATTTCTCCAAAGATGATATACAAATGGCCAATACACACATGAAAAGATGTTTAGCATCATTAGCATTTAAGACATGCAAGTCAAAATTACCACTTCACAACTACCAGATTGTCTATTATTTCTAAAACACTAAAAATAGGTGCTGACAAGGATGTGGAGAAAACAGGAACACGCATTCATTGTTGGTGGGAATGTAAAATGGCGCAGTCATGTGGAAAAGTTTAGTGGTTCCTCTAAAAGTTAATGGATTTCATTTCCCAGCCCATGCATCCAAAAAAGAAGTTAATGAATGATGGTGATAGTAGCACAACATTGTGAATGCTTGAAATTGGGAAATTTTATGTTGTATATGTATTACCACATTTTTTTAAGAAAGACTAAAGAGATAATAACAATTAAATGCAATCCATGATCCTGGATTTAATCTAATAATGGAGGAAAAAATACCAAAAGGACATTATTGGGACGATAGTAAAAATTTACATTGATATTACATTCCTTAAACTTGATAATTGTACTTAATATGATGAGGAAATATACATGGAAGTATTAAGTGTTAAAGAAGCATGATATTTGCAATCTCTCAGATGGTTAGAAAATCGATGACAGAAAGATGATACATTAGGTAGGTAGGTGATAGAGAAAAAAACAAATTGACAAAATGTTAGACATTAAAGCAGGATATCTGGGTAGGGGGTATATTGAAATTCTCTCTATTGTTTTATTTTTTCAGCTTTCCCATGGTTTGAAATTATTTCATAATGAAAAGATTTTTAAGGAGTTAATTTATGATAACAGAAAAACAAAAAAATCAGTGAGGGGAGCAGATTGTTTAATAAAAGGAAACTCAAACTTTACTGTTTGAGGGGAAAAATCAATTTGATTTCATCTCTATATATTTCAGGCAGTAAAATACTAAGGCTAAACCCTACATGTGGAGAATTCCCCCTCCGAGGCTGTTTCCCTTCCCCTGCAGCTCCCCCCTTGAACTACGTAAGCAAGTGTATTTCTAAAGTGCAAAGAAAAATTGCAATAAACTTAAATGCCACCTGTGTCCTTTTGCTGTAAAGAAGATAATTAAATAGGGACCATCCTGGGCTCCGACAGGGACTCCTGCACTCACACTGGACTTCCCCGAAGGGCTGAGCTGTCAGAGAAGAATCACAGTTCGTGTGAGAAGATGCTGCAGTTCCAACGACAGTGCCAGCCTACAGATTCAGGACAAGCAGCCCTCCATTTAAGAAGATAAAAGAATTTAAATTTCTGGTTCTCTGTGAGACTCAAGAGGAAAATGTGACCATTGCAAAAGAACAGACTGCGGTGGAAAAGGAGCAGATTTCGGGCAATGAAGTCCTTTTGGAATGAAAAATATAATTGCCAAATTAATGCTCAGTGGAGATGGGGCAGCAGGGAGGATATTTCTGGTGGCTAAAATGGAATGTGAGAGCCCCAGTCTGAGGAATTCTTGGAGAACTCAAGGAAAGGATGAAATGGAAGTTATGAGAGAGGTGAGACATAGAGAACAGATGCAGGCAGAAGAGCAAGCATTAAAAATGATCGCTGAGGTAAAGGCTTGAAGCTTTTCATCACACCCAGGGGAATGCCTTAGTCTGCCTGAGACCATTACCCAATTCCTTTGCAGCCAGGAAAGAGAAGTTAGGAGGAAAAGCACAGGTTTCAGCAGACAACCCTCTCTTTATGATTGCACACCTTAAGAGGTAAAATCTAATAAACTTGTTTAAAAAGTGTTCATACCTGACAGTAGATAAATGAGCAAGGGCTGTGAGCAGGCAGTTCCCAAAAGGGGAAATATTAGTGTCTGATAAATAATAAAAACAAATTGCAGATAGACTTTTTAAATGTGGGTTTTAAATCACCAAAAAAATTTCTACAAATTGGCAAAGATGCTTTTAAATAAGCGAACCCTGCACTGTCTAGAGTGCAATGAGATGGGCTGAGCAATACCTGTTCCTTTGTTCAGAGTTTCTGCAAAGCTGTTGGCAAGATGTAGCAAGAACCCCCCAAATGTTCAAACCAATAATTTTCCTTTCTAATAATTTATCTTAAGAAATGATCCAAAATTTGCAACCAAGATTGATCTATGAAGATGTTCACAATATACTGATTATATTTTGAAATCTCCATTATTATGCAGTCATTATAATGGTGTTTTCAAGAGTGTTAATGATCAAGAAAAATGCTTATTATTATCTAAATAAAAAAGGATAGAAAATTGAATTTACATTATATGAAGAAAAATATAGAGAAGAAAAAGACAAAGAGAATGAACTAAAATGTCATTAGTAACCTCTTGGATGTGTTCTGTTACTTTTTGGATCCTTTACGCTTTTCAGCATACTGCAATATTTCACAATAAGCATTAATTTTCTATTTATTTTTACTTTTATCAAAGTATTATGTGTGTGTGTATATATATATATTTAAAAGTCATATATATGACATGCATACCTCAGAGATATTGCAGGTTCAGTTCCAGGCCACTGCAATAAAGCAAATATCTAAATAAAGCAAATCACATGAATTTTTTAGTCTCTGAGCACATCTAAAAGCTGTGTTTATGCTGTATTGTAGTCTAGTTAAGTGTGCAATAGCATTATGTCTAAAAAAAATGTGCATACCTTAATTTAAAAATTACTTTATTGCTAAAAATGCTAGCCGTCACCTGAGCCTTCAATGAGAAGTCACCTTTTTGCTGGTGAAGGGTCTTGCCTTGACATTAGTGGTTGCTGACAGATCAGGGTGATTGCTGTAAAAGGTTGGGGTGGCTGGAGCAATTTCTTAAAATAAGGCAACAGTGAAGTTTTCCACATCGACTCTTCCTTTCACAAAAGATATCTCTGTAGAATGCAATGCTGTTTGATAGCATTTTACCCACAGTAGAACATCTTTCAGAATTGGAATCAGTCCTCTCAAACCCTGCAGCTGATTTGTCAACTCAGTTTATGTAATATTGTAAATGCTTTGTTGACATTTCAACAGTGTTCATAGCTTCTTCACCAGGAGTGGGTTCCATCTGAAGAAACCTCTTTTTTTGCTCATCTATTAGAAACAACTCCTCATCCATTAAAGTTTTATCATGAGATTAAAGCAATTCAGTCATATATTCAGGCTCCTCTTCTAATTCTAGTTGTCTTGCTATTTCCACCACATCTTCAGTGACTTCCTCCACTTAAGTATTGAACTCCTCAAGTTGGAATCAACTTCTTCCTAACTCCTGTTCATGTTGATATTTTGATTCCTCCCATGAATCGTGTATATTCTTAATGACATCTAGTCTTGTGGATCCTTTCCAGAAGGTTTAATTTACTTTGCCCATATCTATCTGAGCAGTCACTATCTATAGCAACTATAGTCTCATGAAATGTGTTTCTTAAGTAATAAGACTTGAAAGTCAAAATGACTCCTTGATCCATGGGCTGCAGAATGGATGCTGTGTTAGCAGGCATGAAAACAGCATTAATCTCGTTGTACATCTCCAGCAGAGCTTTTGGGTGACCAGGTGTATTGTCAATGAGCAGTAATATTTAGAAACGAATATTTTTTTCTGAGCAGTAGTTCTCAACAGTGGTCTTAAAATATTCAGTATACCGTGTTGTAAAAAAAAATGTGCTGGCATCCAGGCTTTGGTGTTCCATTTATAGAGTACAGGAAGAGTAGATTTAGTATAATTCTTAAGGGCCCTCGGGTATTTGGAATGATAAATGAGCACTGACTTCAACTTAAAGTCACCATTTGCATTAGCCCCTAACTAGAGATCAACCTGTCCTTTGAAGCCAGGCATTGACTTCTCTCTAACTACGAAAGTCCTAGACGGCATCTTCTTCCAACAGAAGGCTGTTTCATCTTCACTGAAAATCTGTTGATTGGTGTGCCATCTTTATGAGTTATCTCAGCAAAGCTTTCTGGATAAGTTGCTGCAGCTTCTACATCAGCACTTGCAGCTTCACCTTGCACTTTTAAGTTACGGTGACAGCATCTTTCCTGAAACCTCATAAATCAGCCCCTCCTAGCTTCAAACTTTTCTTCTGCAGCTCCTCACCTCTCTCAGCCTTCATGGAACTGAAGAGAGTTAGGGCCTTGCTCTGGATTAGGCTTTGGCTTAAGGGAATGTTGATCTTCTATCTAGCCCACTAAAAGTTTCTCCCTATCAGCAAGAGGGCTGTTTGGCTTTTTTATCATTCGTGTGCTCAGTGGAGTAGCACATTTAATTACCTACAAGTGCTTTTCCTTTTTCCACAACCTGGCTAACTGTTTGGCACAAGAGGCCGAACTTTCAGTCTCTCCCAGCCTTTGACATGTTCCCTCCACTAAGCTTAATCATTTCTAGCTTTTGATTTAAAATGACAGTCATGCGACCTTTCCTTGCACGTCAACACTCAGAAGCCACCGTGGGCTTATTAACTGGCCTGATTTCCATATTGTTGTTTGCCAGGGTATAAGGAGGCCTGAGGAGAGGTCAGTGGAAAAGTCAGAAAACACACATTTATCAATTAAGTTCACCTTCTTATATGGCCCAGTTCATGGCGCCCCAAAACAGTTGTGATAGTAATTTTAAAAATCACTGATCACAGATCACCATAACCAATATAATAATGAAAAAGTGTGAAATATTGCAAGACTTACCAAAATGTGACACAGAGACACAACATGAGCACAAGCCATTGAAAAAATGGCACCAGTACACTTTCTCAACTGAGGTTGCCATAAACCTTCAGTTTGTAAAAATACGCAATATCTGCAAAGCACAATAAAGCAAAGCAAAATGAAACGAGGTACGCCTGTGTGAGGCTAAGAGTGCCATTTGTTCTGACCTTCCTCAATTCTGATTCCTGGTTCCCACAACAATCACTTTGACTTTTTCAAATGTTTTCTTCTGGTATATGACTCTCTATTTTTAAATAAACAAACTTAAACTGTTGTTTCTTAATTTTTCAGTTTTAGTGCTATCCATTGGCTTCCAGTTATGAAAAATGAAAATTTAACTCACTCACACCTCCACCCTCACACTCACACTTCACCTCCACCACATGCCGCCAAATTGATTAGCTCACAAATGTTGGTTAATATTTATTGTTCGCAGTGATGTCAGTGTAAATGGTGTTTATAACTGAACCATGCAGTACAGTATTATTCCACTGCCTAGCATATAAACTTTGGTTTTTCCTAGAATTAATGATTGCTTCATTTATTTGTCTCCCGAGTTTCCTTATACTCATCACTAATGCAGTCCCAGTTTTTCCAGAAGAATTCGAGAGCTTTTCTTAGCACAGACTCATCAGGTCGTCTGTCTGTCCCATTTTTTTTGCCTCTGCTCGTATCCCCCTGGAGCCGTCCAGCTCCCATGTATACAAGCTCCCTCTCTGCCAGCTGCACAGCAGCATCATGAGATTTCCCTTCACTCTTCCTCGGGATGCCCTTTGCCCTTCTCCTGACTTGGAACCCTCGTTCCTTGGATCCAGTGCTTTTCTCTTTTTGGGTTTACTTTCTCGTTTTAGTGGAGTATACCCTCCCACAGCTTTCTGAGAATGACTGTGGAGGAGATAAATTTTCTGAGACCTTGCATATATGAACCCAATTTTATTCCACTGTCAAATCCAGAGGTTGGTAAGCTACAGCCCATGTGCCAGATCTGCCCTGTAACCCATTTCCATTTAAAATTTCTTATATATTTTTAAAAAGTTATTTAAATAAAAGAATATATGACAAAGACAGTATGTGGTTCACAAAACCTAAACTATTTAATGTCTTCCCATAACAGAAAAAGTACACCAGCTGTTGTTCTCATTGGCAGTTTGACCCAAATATAGGATTCTAGGTTGGAAATCATGTTCCTTTCATTATTTGAAGACATTAATCCATTGTCCTCTGGATTCCAGAATTGCTATTGAGAAGTCAAATGCTATCCTGAGTCCCAGGCCTGTAATTTTCTCTCTCTGGAAACTTCTAGGATCTCTCTCTAAACCTGCTACTCTGAAATTTTATAATGATTTGACATCACACAGATTTTCTTTATTCAAAGTGCTGAGCCCTCAAAGGGACTTTGATAGTTAAAACGTATGTCCTAGTTTGGGAAAATATTTATATTATTTATTTGATAATTTCTTCTCGTTTTTCTTTTATTTCTTTCAGGCATTTCTATTAGTTAGATTGGACCTCCTGGCAGATTGTCTAATTTTATCTGCTCTTTAACATATTATTTCCTTAAATTTATTATCTAATACTTCTCCTAATTGAATTTTTTGCTGCTTTCATCCACCAGAATGTAAATTCTATGAGTGACCTTTTTTTTTTTTAATTTCTAAGAGATCCTTCCTATTTTCTGGCTGCTCCTTTATAGAGCACTCCATTCTTGTTTCAGAGATGTAATATATCTCCTGTCTTTCTGACAACATTATTTAGAGGCCTTTGAAATTTCCCTTTTGCTCCCTGCATTTCCTTTGTATCCCCTGAGCTCCTTTTCCCCTGGGGGTTGTTTTGGCCTCTTTCCTGTAGGCATCTTTTTAAAATGTGTCTCCTCCTAGCCTGTCCACTCATATTTCTAGGTCAGGCCCTAAGATTCTGACGGGAAGCTGTGGGTGTGCAAGACGAGCTGTGACCTTCGTGACCCAAAGTTGGGCCCTGTTTGAAGGGCAGTTTCTGTAGGTCTCCTGGGTGGCCTCTTCCCTAAGAAGACACCCTCCAACCCAGGGTTCTGGGCTGAATTTAATCCTCCTGTCTTACTGACGTACGTCCACCTGCCAGCAGCTATGTCGGGACGTTTCTGGTCCACCCTCAGCAGAGAGCAGACTTCTGGACTTCTGCAAGAATGGAGAGTAGAATAGGTGACTGGGTGGCCCCCTAGACCCATTCTCAACTATTCTTCCTGTCTTCTGGTCCTCTGCCACCCCAGCTGGAGGGACTGCTTTGTCCTCCAGTGCCAGTGTCCCCCTGCTGGGTATCCCCTTCCCTGCTCGTGGGCTCTGCTTGGTCTGTCACCACTTCTTCAGCCGCTGTTCAGCTTCCAAAATTCTGCTGACTGTTCCCATCTACTGTTATCTCCTTTCCCACTCTTTTGCCCTTGTGGTTTCATACTATTTTTATGCCTTTATTGCCATTTTATTAGGGCTTCCTGGGGGAATAGAGATGAACAAATTCTATGCATCTTGCTTAAGTGCTGGCATTGTATTATATAACCCCACGATAAGGACCAGATGGTTTCCTGCTGAGTGAGGGGCCGGGTACCTTACCCAGCGTGAAAAGACAGTCACATCCCGGAGGCCTGCAGGAGCGAATGGTCCTGTGGGGAAGACAGAGGCAAATAGGTGAGATGGAGGTATGCCTGGGCCACAGAGCTGGGGGGCTTGGAGATGACCTCCCGGAAGGGGGCACGCTGGGGTTGTGGTGAAGACAAGTGAGGAAGGGAAAAGGCTGGGTCTCAGGTGACCATTTGGAGGATGAGAAGGAAGGATCAGTCAGATTAGTCTTGACCTCCCTTTTCATTTTCAGCTCAGATGGTTACTTTTATTGACTTTCCTCTCCCGGGTGCTATAGCAAATCAGTGACTTGTCAGTACACAAACTCCCTTGTCAGGATGAACTAAGCCTCCTAGGTGATGCCTGGTACCCGGCATGCCCAGCAGAACCTCCTGGAGGGGCCATGTCCCCTGCACCCCCACACCCCCAGTTTCCTCAGGTGTACAACAGACACCAGGGTGAAGGTTAAATGTGGCCCAACAGGAGTTCATCCTCCCAGCCCCCCTCGCTCCCTCGCTCTCGCTCTGGCTGACCCCATCTCTTTTAAGGGTCCAGTTTTACGTACTAAGACTCAGAATGTAATTTTTTTTTCTTCTGTAACAACTCAACTTGCTCCTGAGCCATCCATTTCTACAAATATATATATATTCCACTTCAAGACAACTGTCTTCCAGTTTAAAGCTCAGTCTCTGTCAGGTACGTTTTTATTCAAGTTTATCTTTTCTTGTACAGACTTTGATATTGAAATTATCAGATATAGATTTTAAAAGTTAACATCTTTTAAAGAACAAAGATACTATAAAACTGACTAACCAGATTTGACAAAAAACAAATCAGAACTTCTACAAATGATGAATAAAATGAGCAAAATTAAAAGTTCAATGAAAGTCCACCAAGAAGACATAAAAAATTTTTTTTAAATCTATAAGCAAAGTTTATTTTCTCAATGAAAGGTAGCATGTGAGTATAGGTGAAATAGTATGTAATTAAATTGTCATTCATATCAATTCTCTATGACTCTGGCCTTCCACCCAAAGGATTGAGAATTCTCTGGCTTGTTACTGGATAAAATAGTGATGAGACCTTGCAATATAAGTTGAGAGGAAGAAGGGACATTGTCTTTACAAATTTAATATGGAATACACTGATGCTAATAGGATATTTAATTTGAATGTGGTTATCCACTTGTCCCCTCACCAGCACTCCCAATAAATCTATCTCCAATAATTAGTGTTACCTCTAGAATGCACTTATATGTAGGGAGCTTCTTTTTTTTTCTTTTTTCAGTTGCGTATTTGTCATCATGATCATTTTAGAACATTTGCATCAATTCAGAAAAAGAAATAAAAAGACAACAGAAAAAAATCATACATACCATACCCCTTACCCCTCCCTTTCATTGATCACTAGCATTTCAATCTACTAAATTTATTTTAACATTTGTTCCCCTATTTATTTATATGCCATATGTTTTACTCATCTGTTGATAAGGTAGATAAAAGGAGCATCAGACACAAGGTTTTCACAATCACACAGTCACTTTGTGAAAGCTGTATCATTATACAATCATCTTCAAGAAACATGGCTACTGGAACACAGCTCTACATTTTCAGGCAGTTCCCTCCAGCCTCTCCATTACATCTTGACTAACAAGGTGATATCTACTTAATGCATAAGAATAACCTCCAGGATAACCTCTCGACTCTGTTTGGAATCTCTCAGCCATTAACACTTTGTCTCATTTCACTCTTCCCCCTTTTGGTCGAGAAGGTTTTCTCAATCCCTTGACGCTAAGTCTCAGCTCATTCTAGGGTTTTTCTCAATCCCTTGATGTTGAGTCTCAGCTCATTCTAGGATTTCTGTCCCACGTTGCCAGGAAGGTCCACACCCCTGGGAGTCATGTCCCACATAGACAGAGGAAGGGTGGTGAGATTGCTTGTTGTGTTGGCTGGAGAGAGAGGCCACATCTGAGCAACAAAAGAGGCTCTCCTGGGGGTGACTCTTAGGCCTAAATTTTAAGTAGACTTGACCTATCCTTTGTGGGGTTAAGTTTCATATGAACAAACCCCAAGACTGGGGGCTCAGCCTATAGCTTTGGTTGTCCACACTGGTTTGAGAATATCAAGATTTCAACTTGGGGAAGTTGCATTTCTCCCCATTCTCACCATTCCCCGAAGGGGGCTTTGCAAATACTTTTCCACTCACTGATCGAATCACTCTGGGATTCATCAGGGTATCACTCTGGACAAACCAACAAAATCTCATGTCCCACCTGAGATTCTAAGTACTTATGGTGTTCAATCAAACTATCTACATAATTTATATTAGGAAATGCACTAGTCAAAATGTAAATTTTGTAACAAACATTTTGCTTTAGTCTCACACATAAGGTGACATTTTAAAATATTAATTACCATCTATTTTCAGCACCCTGCAATAACGGCATTCCTTTGTTCTTCCTCATGCAAAAACATTTTTAAAATTTGTACATTTAGTCCCTATTATTATACACTCTAGGCATTCCTAGATTATACCATCTCAATCTTTAACCTCTATCTTTCTTTCTGATTTCATTTATGTCCCCAGCCCTCCTCCCTCTATCATTCTCACATTCAGCTTCATTCAGTGTTTTAACATAATTGTATTACAGTTAGGTAGTATTGTGCTATCCATTTCTGAGTTGTTGTATTCAGTCCTGTTGCACAATCTGTATCCCTTCAGCTTCAATTACCCAATATCTTACCCTATTTCTGTCTCCTGATGGTCTCTGTTACCAACGAAATATTCCAAGTTTATTCACTAATGTCAGTTCATATCAGTGAGACCATACAGTATTTGTTCTTTTGTTTTTGGCTAATCTCATTCAGCATAACGTCCTTAAGGCCCATCTATGTTGTTACATACTTCATAACTGTATTCTGTCTTACAGCTGCATAATATTCCATCATATGTATATACCACAGCTTGTTTAGCCACTCGTCTGTATTTTGAATACAAAAATCTTCGATACATTCTCTAAAACCCTAACTGTATACCAAACAGAAAAATATATACCAAAAAGCTCTACCAAACAACAGTCTGAAAATGCATGAAGCAAAACTCAATAAAACTGAAAGGAGAAATGGACAAATTCACAATTATAGGTAGGGCTTCAGCACTCCACTCTCAGAAATTGACAGAAAACCAGCAAAGATATAGAAGAACTGCACAATACAATCAATGACCAGGGTCTAATAGATGTGTTTAAAATGCTGCCTAACCACAACACAATACGTATATTTTTTCAAGCATCCAAAGACCATATCCTAGGCTGTAAAACAAACCTCAACAAATTTGAAAGAACTGAAATCACAGAGTTTGTTTTCTGACCATAGTGGAATCAAATTAGACATTTAAGAAAGACAACAGGGAAACAGTAAACACTTAAAAATTAAATAACACACTTGTAAATAATCCATGAGTCAACGAGAAAGTCTTAAAGGAAATAAAAAATATATTTAACTGAATAAAAATGAAAATACAAATATCAACATATATTGGATGTAGCTATGGGAGATATTTATAACACTAAATGCTTACATGAGAAAAAAAGGAAAGGTCTCAAATCAAGAACTAAAAGTCATGGATTTTCAGGCCCCATCCCAATCAAGAGGGCAGTGAGAAGCTTTGGGGCTTTGACCTCCCATAGAAGCTTTGAACAACTAGCAAGAACTGGCAGAAACATCTTTCTCAAAGCTCCAGAATACACTTAAAGGATTGCAGTAGCAGGGTGACCATCAATTCAAGAAAATGCAACCTCGAAGTGGCAACACCTCATGGCACCCTGGCTGGCCCCTTCCCTAGCCCCTCACTGGCTCAGCATGTGGGTCTCAGTTCTGGAGGGAGGAGGGTCGCCCTTGCACATATGCTGGAATATGTATGTCTAGCTCAGCCTGTCTGCTGGTGGCCTGAGGGATTGAATCAGAACACTCATCTCAGGCTCACAATCCCAGAACTTGGCCTGCATGTAGAAAGCAGCTCACAAATCTCCCCTGCAGAATGCTATGGGAAAGCAGTCAAGCCGTGGTGCCTGGGAAAAGGCGTTGCTGACTGTAGGACATAGATTGTGGTGCCTAGAGCATTAGGAAACCATTTCCTAGGGAAGAGGGAACATTCACATTCATGTAAACAGCAGACTTCCTAGGACACACAAGCCTGCCCAAAACATGATACATACACAAAAGGGATCAGGGAAGACCCTAGGCTTTGACTTCCAACTATTTTCTAAACTCATTGAATGGACAAACGCTGAAGGAGAGCATTCGCTCAGGTCAATCTGCAAAGACTAGAGAGGGTGTTTTCTTTTTTCTCTTCCTTTTTTATTTTATTTTTCATTAGATCCTAGCTTTCAAGGGAAGCCCTGTCACAACACTAGTAGGATACAAACTTAAGGAACAGATGTCTCAGAGTCTACATTCCATAATTAACACATTAAAATATCAAGATGTCCAGGCTTCAACAAATTATTACACAACATGCAAAGAAACAGGAAGCAATAGCCTAGGCAGATGAGAATTTTAAAGCATTAGAACTTATTAAGGAAGAGGAACAAAACTGGGACATACTGGACAAAGATTTAAAAGCTGGCCCTAAATATGCTCTAAGAGATAAAGGAAAACATGAACAAAGAACTAAAGGAAATCAAGTAAACAATGGAGATGAATACAAGGGTAATATCAATACAGGATGAAAATTATGAAACAGAGCCAAATAGAGCTGAAGACCACTGTAACACAACTTAAAAATCTCCCACAGTGATTCAGTAGCAGATTGGAGCTGGCATAAGAATAAATGAACTTGAAAATAAGAAAATTGAAATCATCTAGTCTGAGGAACACAAGGAAGAAAGAATGAAGTAAAGTGAACAGAGCCTGAGGTACATGTGAGACACCATCAGTGGTGCCAGCGTATGCATTGTAGGAGTCCCAGAAGGAGAAGAAGGGAGTAGAGAGCAAACTCAAAGAGAAAATGGCCAATTTCCCAAATTTAATGAAAGACATGAATATACACATACAAGATGCTCAACAAACTCCAAACAGGATAAATCCAAATAGACCCACACCACGCCACATCATAATCAAACTGTGGAATGCCAAAAGTAAAGAGGAATTCTGAAAGCCACAAGGGAGCCTCAGTAAAGTTAAATGCTAATTTCTCATCAGAAACAATGAGGGCAAGGCAGCAGTGGGATGCCATCTTTAAAGTGCTTAAGGAAAAATATTGTCGACCAAGAATTCTATACCTTGCAAAACTGTCTCTCGAAAATGAGGAAGAGATTTAGACATTCACAGATAAACAGACAAAAGCTGTGGGAGCTTGTCACTATTAGGCAGGCCCTATAAGAGATTCTCAAAAGAGTTCTGCAGGCTGGAAGGAAGAAACACTAGACAGTAGATTGGAACCACGTGAAGAACTAAGGATCTCTAGTAATGGTAATGACATGGGTAAATATAAATGCCAGTGCTATTGTATTTTTGGTTTGTAATTCCACTTTTTACTTCCTATAGTCTCTAAAAGGCAAATGCATAAAATGTAATGAGAAATCAGTGGTTTGGGACTCATAATGTTTAAACATTAATTTGTTACAAAGAACTACGTAAAATTGGGGGGTGAAGGAGTAAAAGAACTTAATCTTTGTACACCATTAAAGTTAAGTTGGTATCCAAGCATATGAGATTGCTATAGATTTAGGATGTTAAATTTAAGCCCCACTTTAATGACAAAGAACATATCAGAGAATTTGTAAGCTCAGAGAGACAAAATGTAGACTACAGGTTTCCAAAGGCAACAGACAGGGGGAATGAGGAGTGTGCTAGTTTGAAATAGTTATGTACCCTAGAAAAGCCATTTGCTTTCAATGTTGGTCCAGTCTGGTGGGGCCAGACATTTTGTTTAGGGAGGAACCTTTGATTAGATTGCTTCCATACAGATTGGCCTACTCGATTGTGGTGCAGCCTTTTGATTAGATTACTTCCATGGAGGTGTGGCTCTACCCAGTTGTGAGTGTGACCTTTTGATTAGCTGGAGATGTGACTCCACCCATTCAAGGTGGGTCTTGATTAG
>PVIY010036246.1:0-25599 GCA_004026745.1 Myrmecophaga tridactyla
ATATAAAGATACTGTCTGTATATCATGCAATAACTGCAAATTATATTTTGTTATATGTAAAATCAAGTCAAAATGTTCATAACTTAATGTGAGACTTGTCTTGTAGAGAATATGCATGTTCTTGCTCAGAGTAGTCTGACAGACACCCTTGGCAAATTTGCTAAAACAAATGAGTACATTCAACCATATTCACTGAAATGATGAGATTCTAGAATTATGAATAAAATATACCTCTCTATCTTCAATTCAGGGAACTTAGAATAATGTTATAGTGTATCAACATATGAAAATTATGCTCTCAGAGGATCTATCTGGATAACAATCTATATAATATCCCTTGTCCTCAAAACTTTTAGACATTGATGGTAGTCACTGGGGAATTTTCTGCATTTCCAGGAATAACAAAGAAGAAACATTAAATGAGGATCAAGAAAGAGACTTTGTTTTTAACACCCATAGTGCAGAGCCTGTCATATACGAGGAAATTAAGGAACATAAATTAAAGCTACTAATACTGCAGTATGATAAAGAAAGATAATCACATTACAAAATTAAAGAACAACTATATTTATTTAAGATATTTGTCCAGGAATTAACCTGATATTTCTCAATCAATTCACATTTTTTAAATTGTTGCAAATATTTTCAATGAACTGTCATTTTTCCCACAATAAAATAAGTGCTACTTTAATTCAAAGACTGAAGATGTTATTGATTCTACATGCTAAAAGAATATATCTCCCAAAACAAAACTATTAATTTGATTTTAATTTATATGAATTTATTTTTATATTTGCTTCACTACTTGCAACTATACAATTTGGCTTATGTTCATGAAAAAAGCATTCAATATTTCAAGAATAATAATAGATAATCATGGTAATACAACTCACATGAATGATTTTTATTTAGTATAATAAAAATTATACTAAATTCTCTACACTACAATTCATGCAGTTAACTCCCCATGGAAGTGAGATCAAGTTTTATCAATTAATAAATTTTCTTGGAAGTATGTAGTAGACAAATGGAATTTTGCTCCTCTATCTCCAATAGCCAAAATTTGGAAGAATCTAGCAAAACTTAGTTACCTAATATAGATGAAAAAAAAAACACTTCCAAATTCTTACAGCAATGTTTTTAAAAATTATTTCAGTTTCATCACTCTACAGTGGAGGTATTTACCATGAGATTTATTTTGCTTTTCATATTAGGTGAACCCGGCTTTATGCATGGTTTCTCAAATATGATATGAATCTATCATATTTGATTGAATAAATGCACATTCTTGAACTTTCTGAGGGACCCTTTAAGGCAAAGACATTAAGGATATTTGACAGAAAATTTCAGATTTATTCTGCAAGCACAGTTATTTCCATATGAACTAGTGCAACAAAGGAGAAACATGTCTCACAGTGTGAACTTGATTTATTGCAAGTGCACTCCACAAGGACTAGAGGAATCTTATCAGAAGTTCAAAGTGGGGATGTCAGAGTTTTTATAGGTAAAGGGAAGGGGACAGGATTTACTATTAATTATAGACCATAGCTTTCAATAGGTTCATTTTCACATACATGACACTGTATTTTTAACTCCTTGTAATAGTGTCATATATTTGCTCTAGTCCACAAAAGAATTTATTGTATTGGTACTGGTAATCACAGTCATAGTCTGACAGAAGATTCATTGTGTTATGAATTCTTATGTTTTAACCTCTAGCTTTCTTTCTGGGAGCATACATGAATCTAAACTGCCACTTTCAACCACATTCACTCACAATTCAGTACTAATAATTACACTCACAATAACCTGATAGTATACTCACAATATCTGATATTATTCATACAATGACCTTTATTCATTTCCAACTGTTTATGTTCAATCTAGTTAAAAATTCTACACATATTATATAGCCACTCCCCATTCTCTAGCCTCATTATATCCCTTGGTACTGTGTATTCTGGAATTTCTGTCTATGGATTTACAGATTATAATTCTTTCATATTAGTGAGATCATACAATATTTGTCCTTTGGTGACTGGCTTATTTCACTCAAAATAATGACCCCAAGGTATGTCTATGATGCTATGTGTTTCAGAACCTTATTCCTTCTTACTACTCAGTAATATTTCATTATAGAAATATAATATATTTTGTTTATCCATTCAACAGTTGATTGACATTTAGATTATTTCTATCTTTTGGAAATTGTGAAAAATTCTACTGTGAACATTATTGTGCAGCTGTCCGTTTCCATCCCTGTTTTCAGAATTTCTGGGTATATAACAAGTAACAATACTTTACAGGGCAATCTATACCTAGGATTTCTGAGGAGCCACCAAACTATTTTGATGGTGGCTGTACCATTTTACATTCCCACCAGCAGTGAATAAATGTTCCTATATCTCCACATCTTCTCCAACACTTGCGGGTTATTTTTAATAGCAGAAATTCTGGTGGGTGTGAAATGATTCCTCATAGTTTTGATTTGAATTTTCCTAATGGCTAGTAAATATGAACATCTTTTCATGAACTTTTTAGCCATTTTTATTTCCTCAGAAAAATGTCTATTCATGCTTTTTCCAATTTTAAGTGGGCTATCTTTTGGTTTCTTAATTATAATATTTCTTTATATATTGTGGGTATCAAACCTTTATGAGATATGTGGCTCTAAGTATTTGCTCCCATTTAGTCAGTTGCCTTTTCACCATTTTGACAAAGTCCTTTGAAACACAGAAGTATTCGATTTTGAGGAGGTCCCATTTATCTAATTTCTGCTTAGTTGCTTGTGCTTTGAGTACAAAGTCTAAGAAACTATCTCCTATCATTAGATGATGAAGATGTTTCCCTATGTTTTCTTGAAGGACTTTTATGGGACCTGCTCTGATATTTAAGTCTTTGATCCATTTTGAATTAATTTTCGCATAGGGTTTAAGGCAGAGGTTCTCTTTTATTCTTTCAGAAATGGATATCCAGTTCTCCTGTTCTAGTTTGCTAGCTTCAGGAATGCAATATACCAGGAATCAAATGGCTTTGAAAAAGGGGAATCTAATAAGTTTCTGGTTTATAGTTCTAAGGCCATGGAAATGTCCAAATTAAAGCAAGTCTATAAAAATGTCTGAATTAAGGCACCAACACAATATTTTACTTTCACTCAAGAAAGGCTGATGAATTTAAGGGTTTCTCTCAACTGAGAAAACACACGGTGATGTCTGCTAGCTTTTACTCCAGGCTTCTTGGTTCATGAAACTCCCCTGGGGCCTTATTTCTTTTTCACTGCCAAAGTTCTCCAGCTGCATTGGCTCTGTGGTTCTCATGGCCCTATCTCATGGCTCTGACACTCTCTCCAAAATGTTTCCTCTTTTAAGGGTTCCAGCAAACTAATCAAGACCCACCTCTAATGGGTGGAGTCATATCTCCCTCTAATCAAAAGTTAATACCATAATCGGATGAGTCACATCTCAGTGGAGATAACCTAATCACGTTTCCAACCTACAGTATTGAATAGGGATTAAAAGAAATGGCTGCCTCCACAAGATTGGATTATGATTGGCTTTTCTGGGGACATAAATCCTTTCAAACTGGCACATTTCCCAAAACTATTTATTGATGAGTCTGTTTTGTCCTAGTTGAGTGGATTAGGAAACCCTGTTGGAAAACAAATGACCACAGACCTGAAAGTCTATTTCTTAACTAATATTTCAATTCCATCAATCATTATGTCTATGTTTGTGTCCCTATCATGCTGTTTTGGTCATGATGGCTTTACAATATGCTGGAATTCAGAAAGCATGAGTCCCCCCAGTTTATCATTTTCAAGGGTTTTTTTTTTTGACTATTCAAGACCCTTTGCCATTCCAAATACATTTTTAATGAGCTTTTCCATTTCTAAAAGTAGGCTATTGGAATTTTGGTTGGTATTACATTGACTCCGTAGACCAATTTGGCAGAACATCTTAATGCCTTTTAGCCTTACAATCCATGAAGATGGGATATCTTTCCATTTATTTAGGTTTTCTTTGACTTTTAACAATTGTTTGCAATTTTCTGCATACAGATCCTTTACATACTTAATTAAGTTTATTCCTAGATATTTTATCATTTTAAGTGATATTGTAAATGGAACTTTTTTCTTGCTTACCTCATCAGAATAATTCTTCCTAGGTGTGCCAGTTTGAAATCATGTATACCCCCAGAAAAAACATGTTTTGATCCTGATCCAATGGGAGCAGCCATTTCTTTTAATCCCTATTCAGTGCTGTAGGTTAGTGTCTTTTGATTAGATTATCTCCATGGAGATATGACACAACTAAATGTGGATATGAACTATTTTTTTCACATAGGCAAGCACTGGGAATTGAACCTGTGTCTCCATCATGGCAGGCAAGAACTCTGCCTGCTGAGCCACTGTGGCCCACCCTATTTTTTAAGCCCTGCATAAAGAAAGACCTCAACAAATCAGGTATAAACTCAGAATTGTTTCTCTCTATGAAAATCTTTAGTAAAACACAAATGATTTATATGATCTGAAGAGAAACCAGGGTATGGTATTAACTTTTTGAAAAGAAATAAAACAAAAAAAGAAAGAAACTCATATCCTAAACCCCTTAACACTCCCTCTCATTGACTACTAGTATTTCAATCTGCCCAATTTATTTTAACCCTTAACCCCCCTATTATTTACTTATTTTTTCCATAGTTTTAAACTTATTTGTCCATACCCTGGATAAAAATAGCATCATACACAAAGTTTTTACAATTACAGTCACTTTGTAAAAGCTATATCATTATACAATCATCTTCAAGAATCAAGGCTTCTAGAACACAGCTTAACAGTTTCAGGTACGTCATTCAAGCCACTGCAGTACACCATAAACTAAATATGGATATCTATATAATGCATAAGAATAGCCTCCAGTATAACCTGCCAAATCTGTTTGAAATCTTTCATTCACTGAGACTTTATTTTGTCTCAATTCTCTCTTTTGGACAAGAAGTCTTTCTTAAGTCCATGATGCTGAGTCCAAGCTCATCCTGGGAGTTCTGCCCCATGATATCAGGAAGATTTGTATTCTGGGCGTCATGTCCCATGTAGAGGGGAAGGCAGTGAGTTCAGGTGCTGAGTTGGCTTTTAGAAAGAGGTCACATCTGAGCAGTAAAAGAGGTTCTCTGGGGTTGACTCTTAGGCATAATTATAAATAGGCTTAGCTTCTCCTTTGCAGGAATAAGTTTCAAAGGGTTGAATCCCAGGACTGAGGGCTCAGCCTATTGATTCAGTTGTCCCCACTGCTTGCAAGAATATCCAGAATTCCCCAAGAGGAAATTGAATATTTCCTCCTTTCTCTCCAGTCACCCAAGGGGACTTTGCAAATACTTTGTATTCATTGTCCAAATTACTTTGGGATACATCAAGGCATCACACTAACCTGGACAAACCAACAAAATCTCACGTTGTATTCAAAACTCCCTGTACTTATGGTGCGCAACTAAACTGGCCATACAAGGTAAGTTGGGTGATGTGCTACCCAAATATAAATTTTGCACCAAATAAACATCTCTCCCTTTGGTCTCACACAGAAGTTGAAGTTTTAAAATCTGGATTATTTCGATAAGATTATTTTGAATGTCAAATTCCCCCTTGACTGATATTTTTTTGTTAATTAGGTTTGTGTTGAAGGTTTCCTTTGGAACTTGCTTCATCAGTATTTCACAGCTAAACCAGGGCCATGTTCTTTCTGAGAGGACACAAATCTCTTCCAAAGAGCCCCAGGGTCAATAGGTATCTTCTCAGACTGCACTTTCCAGCCTTCCCAACAAAAAGCAAATGGAACTCTTCAGTGACCAATTTCCATAGCCTTACAAAGTTTAGTTATTTTTTATCCCTCTAACTCCTCGGTTTCTATGGCAAGTGTAGATAAAGGCCCCGTGGTGCTGCAGGCACATGTCCAGAAAACACTGAAACTGAGGACTCCTACTGTACTATTTCCCTGGCTGACAGCTGGGCCAAGACTGTTCCACATGCCCCTATTTTCCAAAGGGGAGAGACTCTCTTTCTCTACCAGACCACTGCAACCCACCAGGCAAGAACCAGATGATTTAGGGACGGCCGGATTCAGATGAGGGGTATGGAGACCTGGGGATCCAGTGGAGCTCAGTCACTCAGTGTAGTCACTCTGTTTGTGGAAATAGTGGGCCTGCAAACTCCCTGAGATTCTACATTGAAATGTTCAAGGCTGCAGATCCAGAGGTTCACCTTCTCTGGCCAACGGTTGGATAAGGAGTGCACAACAGCTCACCAGACAGCATGAGCCAAGCTGACCCACAGCCTCCAGCCCTGGGAGTTGAGGAGAGGTGCCATGTACCACAGTTGAGTTCACTCATCACAATTTGTCAGTCATAGTTCTCTGTTATTTGTCCAGATCTTCCTTATATGTTGCAAGTGTCCTTCCATGGTCTTCTGAGCCTGATAACTGCTGTTTTGAATAGCTCCTGTCTGTTTTCTAAGTACTTTCAGTGGAGGAATAGTTTTACCTATCTTTATTTCACCAGACTCCAAGAGGTTCCCCCTTAATTTGCCTATTATATTCTTATTATTGCACCTTAGTTTCAATTCTATCACATTTTTACTATTTTATGTTAAAATGTTATGCCCTCATAGATAAAATTTGGGTGGACAAGACTATAACAATTGTGGGTATAAATATTAAGCCAGATCAAATTACTTCAGAAAGTGGTAGAGTAATGCAATAATATATATGTGTATAAAAGTGTGTGTATACACACACACACACACACACACACACACACATATATATACACACACCTTTATTTTTTATGCTGCAAAAACAGGTATGGGGAAAATTATGAATAGTTTTCTGTAACTGCATAGCAATTTAGGCATAAACCCAATTCTGATTGGGGAAAGAGTTTAGGATATGAAAAATCAAGGAATTCAGTCCTTTTAGACCATGCACTCTCCATAGTACAGCAGGGAATGATGTGGTTGTGGGTGATGGACATTACCCAGAAATCCAGGTGAGTAAGGAAACATGAGGTGTTCATCCAGCCTCAACAGGGCCAGAGGTAGCCATGACCAGAGGATTCCTCCCATAGTCTGGGACTATGCTTGGTGCACAAGTGCTACCCAGGTACATTTCTTTTCTGTTTGTTATTAGAGAATCATGTCTGAAGAACATGAGTTAATATTGTACAGAGGTTTTCATGAGGAATCTGCATTTGTCTATTCAACATAATGCATAAGTATTCTCAGTGAGTATTATTTGACATATGATTATCAGAATGTTTTATTTCTCATTGCAGTCAAACACATTATTGATGAAAATTTGCAACAGCCGAGTGAATTCTTCTCTCAAAAGAGTAACAGAGTGAGGGTATCATCGCATGACAATTTTACCATAGAAAAATTAAAGGCTGAACAATATAGAAGAACCCATACAAAGTTGAATATTATATCATCTTAACATTCTGTTTAGAAAATTTTTTGTATAGAGGATTAAAAATATAGGCTGTAGCCAATGGTTTAGACTAATGTCATTTTCTCTTTTGGGCTGTGATATGCCCTGTATGGTATGCAATATATAAAAATAAGCTTCTTTTTAATTTAGAGGTTCTTTTGGTCTTAAATAAATGGGTTATTGATTTACCAAGACTTTATAAAAAAACATTTTATAGTGAAATATACCATATATGGAGAAAAGTGTTAGATTTCATTTTAACAAACAGCTATAGAAAAAACTTCAAAGAATGTTATGGGTTACAATTCCACAATTTTAGGTGTTTGCTTCTAGCTGTTCTAATACACTTGAGACTTAAAAGAAATATCAATATAATTATTTAGTAGTCATGCTCAATTGTTAAAACCTATCTTCTATGTTGCAACTCTTCCCTCTCATTTGATACTTTTTTCAGTCTTTATGGATATTTGGGCAATGACCATTCTAACTTCTTCATGTTTAGAAAGGGTGTTGACATCATGGGTAGAGGAATGCAACTAGTTGTGGTTTTGAGAGAGACTGGTACCTTGGTTTCAGGGCTTATCTGGCATAGGAACAATCTGGATGTCTTAGGTTTCTGGGAAATGAACTGAATGAAGCTATTATAGAGTCTCAGATAGAGCCCTGAGCATTCTTTAGGGTTTTCAGGATACTGTTGGCTGGGGCTTGGCATACAGTGGCACTATGCAATATCTAGCTGAAACATGCATAAGAGTAACTACTAGAATACCCTCTCAACTATATTTGAAATCTCTTAACCACTACTGCCTTATATTTTTACACTTATTTCCCCCACTTGGGTCAAGTAGCATTGTCAATCCCATGATGCCAGAAAAAGACTCATCCCTGGGAGTCATGCCCCACATTTCTAGGAGAATTACAGCCCTGGAAGTCATTTCCCACATAAGGGGAGAATAATGAGTTCAAATGTATTCTGTGAAAGATGTTGAAAGACTGAAGAAAGATGTTGCATACCCCTACCCATAACGTCAACACCATTTCTTAACATGAAGAAGTTAGACTGATCATTGCCCAAATATCTACTGACCTTTACAGAATCTTTCCAACACTCTAGATACATTGAAAGGAACCAACTAACTAATGCTAAATTGTGCCCTAGGCTTGTTGGCACTATATCTTGCTCATGACAATTACAACCTCAATTTCTAGAGAACTACAGAGAATTTGAGAAGTAAATAATTGTGAAATCAAAACCTGAACTATTTATTATTGACCCTCTTCATATATTTCATAAAATGTTTAGCCTACTTGTCTCTAAAGACCATTCAGTTTACAGTTGTTCACAAATCTCAACATTTTAATAAGGAATTTAGGTAATGCCTGGCTCTTTTCTCTATCATACTCAAGTTATTTATTATGTATAGTTTTATACATAGAGTTCCATTTAACACATAACCTAATTACTGTAGGTGTCAAATATATGAGTTGAAATTGTCAGCCTCATCAAAAGTAAAAACCCAAATAATTTACTTTTAAATTTTGTTTCCTTGGTATTCCCTCACATTTAATAAGTTAAATAATTTTGCTTTCCCCTTAAGCTTTTTTCTCTTTCTCCCTATTAAAATGCATGGCATTATATACTGCACATCTGCCACTTCCACATCCTTGTGTTCATCTATTTTTCCTATATGATTAATATAAATTATATAATAGGGGAGAAGGGATGACAAAGATATGGAGCTAAATTACCATAGTATCAATGTGAAGAAATACTACAGTTGGAAATTCCACATGAAGTGACTAGTCAGTGCCTTCTATTTGTACAGATTTTATTGTTTAACTTTCCTGTAAATGTAGCAAATATTTATAAATGCATTTTCCATTTGAACCTCCCACCCTCTGCCCTTTAATTCCTTCTCTTAAATATTATGTTTATCCTCTTCCTGTGGTTGTGGGTAGTGAAACAATCATGGAATAAATGTTGGTCATTGGATCTGGGGTAGTTTTGAAGTTGAATAACTTATCATTTAATATCTCTGATTTAATGTTCTCCAATTTATTATAAGAAATGAATCCATATATTTGCATTAGCAGAAAAAATAAGAATGAAATGTCTTTCAGTGAAATAGGTAAACTTTTCTGAATGTTTTTAAAAAATGTTTCTAATGATAAAATTTAGTTTGCTATTTCTCCACTCCTGTTCTCATTTGAAATATTGTGAATTCTTCATTGTAAAAAGTTACTCACTATTCTTGAGTGTTTGAGTAAAAAAAAATGACCATAGCCATACAGGAACATATTTTTAACTTATTTTTTGGTTTGCAAAAGCTGATGGAATGAAATATACCAGAAATGAAACAACTTTTATAAAGGAAATTTATTCAGTTAGAAGTTTACAGTTCTAAGGCTATGAAAATGTCCAAATGAAGGCATTAAGAAAGGTTGAATGATGTTCAGTGTCCCTCTCTCAGCTGGAAAGGCACAGGGTGACAGCTGGTAGCTTTCTCTCCAGGCTTCCTCAAACGGCTTCCCCAGGGCGTTTTCTTTCTGCATCTCCAATGGTCCCTGTCTGTGCGGGCTCTGAAGGTTTTTCCAAAATGGTTTCCTCTTAAAGGACTCCAATAAGAAGCCCCACATTGAATGTGTGGTGACACATATGCATGGAAACCACCTAATCAAAAAGTCCCACCCAAAATGAGGTGGATCACACCTCCATGGAAGCAACATAATCAAAAGATGCAACCTTACAATATTAAATCATGATTAGAAAACATGGTTTCTCTGGGGTAAACAACAGGATTAAGCGAGCACATTCTACCCTCTGGGCCCCAAAAAGATATATTCATTCCATCACAATATCACAAGCCCATAAACCTTTTCAATAACAATAAAGATATAATACAAAGTAAGAAAGAGTACCAAAATCTCATCAAAGTCAATTACAGAAAATTTTCCTCTGGCTCTGGACCTGTAAAACTATGAACAAGTTTTCTGTTGCCAACAAAAAAGGAGAGGTATATGGCAACATCTGCTAGCTTTCTCTCCAGGCTTTTTCAGACAGTTTCCCTGGGAGCATTTTCTTTCTGTGACTCTAAAGGTTTCTGGTTGTGTGGGCTGTGAAGTATTTTCCACAATGGTTCCTTCTTAAAGGACTGTCAGTCAGAGGCCCATATTGATAGGGTGGAGAAAAATTCCCATGGAAACCACATAATCAAATGGTCCAACCTACAGTTGCGTTGTAGTTCTGCTGCTCCGTGGAAACAACTTAAACAAAGCCTCCCACACTGTAATATTAAATCAGGGCTAAAGAACATGGCTTTTCTGGAGTGCATAACAGTTTCAAACCTGCACAATTATCTATATTTGTAATGTCTTTTAGTGTGAAGTTAATAAATTAGGGAGAAATACTGAAAGGCAGGGCTTTTGATGATTCTATCTGACTCAATCACCTGTCAATAATTTAAGGCTGAAAATAGAGTATGGCTTTTTTATTTAACTGATAAAATATCAACTTTATTAGACAGGTAAATTTTTCAAAGTTGATAATAGTTATTGAACAAATCTCAAACATTGCTGGGGGACTGTAATTTGTTCCAACTAGTTTAGAGACCAACTTTTCATCATCTAGTAAAATTTTTAATGGACCTACCCCTAAATACAACACCCCCACTTCTCCATATTTAATGCCAGAGAAAGGCTCACATACATGCACAATGAGATAATTATTTAATGGGAAAATATCTTAAAAGCCTAAATATTCATCAATAGGACTAGATTACCAAATTCTATATACAATTATGGAATACTGTGCAGCCCTTATAGGAATATGGAAGAAAAACAATAAGGAAGACCTATATGTCCTTACCTAGAAAGATCTCCAAATGTTGAATAATAAAAGCAAATTGCAGAACTATCTTTAAGGTACATTACGATTTATATCAACACAAGCACACCCATACACACACATTGCTATAAATCATTAATCAGCAAACTTTTTCTATGAAGGACTAGATAATATTTTAGATCTTGAAGGCCAAGAAACAAATTGAAAATTTATACAGGTACTTATTTAATAAGAGAAAATTTTCCAGATATTTTTTATTGGCAAAATTCAAAAGATAATAATATTTGAGGACAATTTATAATATAGTGCTACTAATAAAAAGAACTAATATACCTTTAAGGGGATAACAATTTGCTTAATTGTGCTTCAAAGTTAGTGTTTTCTATCAGATTGATTCCATATGTTCATCTATAAAAACTATTTTTAGCTTGAAGTCCGTACAAAAACATGCAATAGGCTGTGATTTGCTGACCCCTGCTATACCTAATCTATGGTATTGATGTAATTTTATTACATCAATGTAAGTTTGTTAGAAAAGAACTAAAGCACAACACATGAAACTTATAAGAGTAATGCTTTTTTCTGGATACTAAAATTGAGGAGAGGGTAATCTGGGAATTTCATTCTTAGCCATAATATAATCCTCAAAGAAGACTATATTCATGTATTATTTTAAACAATAATTTCTCTCTTAAATTTATGGTTCCCTGATTGTGCTCTAAAAATTTATTTTTATTTTGCAATTACATTTCCAAACCAAAAACAATGCAATAAATTAAAAAGTTAAAATGTTAAGCATCATTGTAAAGTTCCTCAATGGGTGAAAGAAAGACATGGAACCATCAAACTTCACCACTGGGGAAACCCCCATCACTGTCCCAAACATCAGGGACTAAAATGCAATAGGCCAAGCCCTTAAACAATTTCTTTTTTTTTGTATGCTGTGTGGTGGTGATCAAAGGAGATGGTGGACTTTTACAGAGAAGGTAGGATTTGACAAATGAATATGATTGCTGAATCATTAAATTGATATCTCTTTAGTCTCCAGTATCTTAGAGCAACTAGAAGTAAAAACCTAAAATTGTGGAATTGTAACCCATGCCAAACTCTGAAATATATTCTACAACCAATTGTGATGTTGTGCTTTGAAATTCATTGCTTCTTTGTATATATGCTATTTTTCACAAAAAAGGATAAAAGTTGATTGTGATAAGAAATATTTATGCCTTCTAGCCTCCTCTATTCTGGAGTAGTTAGAAGGAAAAATCCAAGATGTGAGTATGGTAGCTCATGACAAACTTGGATTTATCCTGTAACTACTTGTTGAAGAGTGCTTTGAAAAATATTGATTCTTTATTTCTTTTTTTGAATATGGCTTTATATAAACACAACAAACTTAATTTTAATTTTCTTCTTTTATTATTTCTTATACACCTTTCATTAAATGTGATTTCATTTAACATTGAACACACTTTCACCTTATTGAGATAAATGGTACAATTCATGATCATTATATGCATTTCTGAACATAGACATTATAAATATGCAAAGAATTAAAAAATCATAACCCTTTCTAAATTAAGGAAGACAAATGCACTATATTCTTCTATTGAATTTTATTCTAAGGAAAGTTGATATTGTTACATTAAATAATTAGAATACCAGATAATAATGATATGGATTTTTAGCCACTATGGGTATGAAGTGGTATGTCACTGTGGATTTCATTTCAATTCCCAGAATAACTAATGGATTTGGGCAACTTTTCACATTCTTTTTGGACATTTGTATCTCATCAAAGAAGTGCCTATTAAAGTCTTTTGCTCAATCAAAAAATTCAGTTGTTTGTCTTTTTTACTGTGAGTTGTAGGATATCATCATATATTCTTGATATGAAACCTTTGTCTGATAGATGGTTTCCAAATGTTTTCTCCCATTCACTAGTTGTATTTTTCCTTCCACAATAAAATCCTTTTATTTTTATTTTTTTTCATTTGGATGATAAATGGATGCATTTATCTATCTTTTTTTCCTTTGCTGCTTGTGCTTTGGGTGTAAAGTCTAGGAAGTCATTGCCTAATATGAGGTTTCTAAAGATGCTTCTCTACATTTTCTTCTAGGAGTTTAATAGTTCTAGTGCCTATATCTAAGTTTATGCTGTATTTTGAGCTGATTCTATATATGCTATTATGTACAGGTCTTTAATTGTTTTGCATATGGACATCCAGTTTTCCAAACACGATTTGTTAAAAAAAAAACTAGTCTTTCTTCCATGGAGTGGGCTTGGCATCCTTGTCAATAATCAATTGGTCATTACTGTGAGGGTTGATTTCTGAACTCTCAATTTTACTCCATATATGTAGTTCTTTTAAAATTTATTTTAGCAATATCATGTAGATTTCTGTGTTCAAGTACTTTATATTCTTGGTTAGATGTATTGCTAGATAGTTAATTCTATTAGTTAACTATTTTAAATGAAATTTTTTCTTGATTCCTTCTTCAGATTGTTCATCACTATTACATAGAAACACTATTGTTTTGGGGTGGAGCTTTAATTTTTTTAGGGAAATTAGTTCTAAACCTACAATTCTGTAACCAGCATAATCAAGTCACAACTTAGAGACCTAAACAATCAATCAGCAAACACGCATTCCAGATATGCAAGGATTCTACTTTTATAGGTTGCTGCTCTGAGTGTGTGAAAAAATTAAGTCAAACATTTCTTTTCCTAAGAATTTTAATATTTCTCCATAACCCATCCCCAGTTCAAGTACACATATTACAGGCTCTTCCCAATAAAATTCACCATTATTCTATTTTCTTCTTGTCACTGGATGACCTTAGAGGAGTCTCTCTATAAGTAGGATGTCAGAAACTCACCCAGATATAGAATGGTGAATATTTTTTATCATAACTGTTTTTAACTTATGGCTTTGCTGTTTTTTCCTCTGGACCCTTTTTAAAAATTCATTTCCTTTATTCTGAAGAGTGATCATATTTTATTTTATTTTTACAATCCTCCTTTTTCCACCTCTTTCCACTTCCTAGAAATTTTATTAGATTTCCTTCATTAATATAGTTTTTGATATCTCTATTAAATAATTTACTCTTTAGAAATGTGCCTCAACTCTTTTTCCATCATTTCTATGACACAATTTTATTTCTGATGTAGAATTTTCACATATTAAGAAATCTTTCAAGTTTTCTGATGGATTTTTTTTACTTATACTCATTGGAAGTATTACCTTCTTTTTATTTTATCTTATGAGATTTTTAAAATTATGGGCTTTCCATTTTTTTTCTATTATTGGTAATGCTATCCCCTCTGGATTTTTTTGTTTTCTCAATATTCTTCTTCTTTTGGTCTCTGCCTTTTAATTAGTGACTTTTCACAAGCACATGGTGATTTTGGTGTGTAAGATAATAATTATGAGGGGGAAGTTTAATGGAAATGCAATGAGCATGAACTGGGCTTGTAATCACTTCAATTTCATTAATCAGAGATGTGAAATTTTAAGGGGTCTTAAGAATCAATTTTTAGAAGGAATAATATATATATATATATATACACACATTTAATATCTGTTTTCACTGAATACCCTTTGAAATGTGTATCTTTTTTACTGACCTCCCTCTATACCATGTATTCTGTCTCCAGGATGATACTTCAATCTCTGCAGACTGTACTTTCAACTACTCCCTGGAAAATAATGGTTTTTGCAATCCTGAGGTGGAGAGTAGGTGTGGAGTTTTAATCCCTCTTTGTAGGAAACCTCTTATTGCACAAATTACCTAATATTTCCCCCCTGCAGTGGCTTCTTATCTCCTCTCTCCCTTTGTGGGTAATTAATTTCACTCTCATTTAATTATTTTGGGGAGGAAATGGAGATGTCATTTAAATGTCATTGTATTCTAAAGTAAGTTCTGCTTTATTTCATTAGTATTTTTTCTTGTCTAATGCACATAAAACAATATTAAAATAATATACAGAATTGCATATCTATACATGAAAATGATTATGTAATTATAATGCCATGGTAGCTGTCCAAATATACACATTATTTTTCATAATTTCCAATGAACATGACATAGGAGACTTGTTTTCAGCAGTGGATTTCATACTATGAATATTGAATAAACATGAAAGAAAAATATGAATCAATGATGAAATTGCTGCTCTAATTTGAAGATTTCAGAACAGAGTAAGCTTTTCAGTAGTTTTAGCACCCTCCTCCTCCAAAATGCAGGGTGAATGATACTCATATCATAAAATTGAATTAAAAGCAAAAAATCATAGAAAGAAATGGAGTTTCCATATTATTCAATGTAGAAGTGTTTGAGTGGCCAGCACAACAATGACTCAGTGGCAGAATTCTCACCTGCCATGATGGAGACCTGGGTTCAGTTCCCAGTGCCTGCCCATGCAAAACAAAACAAAACAAAACAAACAAAAGTGAGCAAGCAGAAGAGCAGTGCAATTAAATAAAACTTAAAATATAGATGTATAATGTGAAAACTAATAGCAATAGAAAACCATACATGAATAGAATGCATATATAATAGTGAAGGAAGGAAGGTGGAAGTTCTGAAATAATTAGGAGACCATCTAAAGAGAAGTTTGAAAATTAAAGAGAATCTTCAAAAACAGACATAATGAAAATAAATATATAAAATAATAAATAAAAATAAAAAATAATAGTTATATTTTTAAAATAAATTTGGGATTTTAGTTTTTATTTATATTTTTATATTTGTAAATAGGGCAATGAGGGAGTAATAGTCATTGTGATAAAAATAAGGCATCACCCAAATTAGCATTCATTTCATTATCAGACTTAAATCATGGAGCTCTATTCCCTTGGGATTCTGATATCTTTCTCTGGAAAAAATTCATCATGCATTTCCCATTGCTATTTAACTGAAAACCCTAAATGAGTATATAAAATGAAAGCTTACTAAAAGTAAAATTTGGGAGTGAGCTCACGACATTCACTTTTGAATTGTCATCACCTATGCTGGATTAAGATAAGCAACCTAATACAGAGAATGAATAACATTAATATGTCTACAATATTTTATTTATTTGAACTAGTCTACAATATTTTATTTATTTGAACTAGTGGGTGAGATAATAAGACAGTAGAGCTTTGGCATGGTTTTTTGTTTCATGCTTTGTGTATTTTGGTAAAGATTGGTAATTAGTAGTGGTGATTTCTAAGAAAGCATGTTCCTTATATCATATTAAAAATAGCTAGAGGAGGTGCAAAGATAGTTCAGTGGCAGAATTCTCACCTGCCATGTGTGAGACCTGGGTTCAATTCCCAGCCCATGCACTTCCCAAAAAAGCAAGCAAACAAAGGACAAACAAAACAAAAATTCAACAAATGGTGCTGCAATAAGGGGATACTCACAATGGAAGAAAAAAGAAATGTGACCTCTGCCATACAGCGTACAAAAAAGAAAGCTAGAATTCCAGTTATGAAAGTTGCTTAATAATGGTTTTGGTAAACAGATCTATAATTTCAGGAATTCCAGAGCCTTACATAATAATGGAAATGTATGATTTTTTTTCCAAATGAAAATTCCTAATAAAGGATCTGCTCATTTATTTTCCTATTTAAAAAATTTAATTGTTAAACTTGAAATAAATCAGTGCTGAATATTTATAAATTTGCTATTGAAATATAAAGGTATTTATTTACTTTTTGATGAACTTTATTTCAATTAACATCCCAAGAGCCTTTCTCATCACCTTGTTTCTTAGACTGTATATGATGGGATTCAAGGTTGGGGGTACCACAGTGTAGAACACAGAAATTACCGGGTCAGAAAGAGAAGGAGAGGCTAAAGTTGACTTTAGATAAGCAGTGAAAGCAGTAGAGGTAAATAATACAATGACCACCAAGTGTGGAAGGCAAGTGGAGTAGGCTTTTGACCGACCTTCTGTTGATGAAATCTTATTGATTGCAGAGAAGATGTAGATGTAGGAAATAACAATGAAAACAAAACAGCAGAACTCCACAACCACACTAATGAGGATGGCCACAATCTCTCTCAATAAATATTCTGAACAAGTAATAGTCAATAACTGGGGGATATCACAGAAGAACTGATGGACCACGTTGGGCCCACAGAAGGATAAGGAGAAAGTACCAGCTGTGTGCATTACAGCAGACAGACCCCCACCTAGCCAAGACACAGCTGCCATCCGCACACATGTGCCCATGTTCATTATGACTTCATAGTGCAAAGGATGGCAGATGGCAGCATAGCGGTCATAGGACATAGCTGTGAGGAGGAACATTTCTGCTGATCCCAAAACAACCACCAAGAAGACTTGGGTGACACAGCCAAGGAAGGAGATAGAGTTATTATGGGTCAAGGAGTTGAAAATGAATTTGGGGATTGTAACTGAAATGAGGCAGAGATCCAGGAAGGATAAATTCTTCAGGAAGAAGTACATGGGGGTGTGGAGGTGCTGGTCTAAAGTTGTGACCAGGATAATGAGGACATTCCCCATTAAGGCCCATAAGTAAGTAACTGAGAAGAGCACCGAATGCAAAACATACATATTTTGATTGGTAGAAAATCCTATGAGTGTAAATTCAGTCACGACTGTGAGATTTGTCATTACTGCAGTCATAATCTATAAAATATCAGAGAAAGGAATAAAATGCCTTCAATATCAAATTTTTCAATATGAAATCTATAATGGGTATCTGCATTAGGTAATCTCACAGTCAATTATTTAAACACAAAATTACTCCTATGTACATCAACTTCAATTTACGGATCAATCAATCATTTCTATTTTCATTTTATTTAATTGAACTAATTTTGTTCAGTTCACATAATATTATAATATCATTCAAGTATAATCTGTTAGAGAAACTGAATAGCTGAACATTTTCTACTGCCCTTAACTATACCTTTCCAACCCTCTTGATAGATCCTAATTGGCCAACTAACAAATGCTAACTAACGCTGTAGATTGGCTGTCTCTACATTCTATCCCAGGACTAGCATAACATCTCCTTCTACAGAATTTCCAAGAATTTGAGCAGTAAAAATTATCATGATAATACTGAACTATCACTAACTTTCCTCATCTGTCTTGTAAAATATTTAACTTTTGTTCTCTCAATTGCAACCAGTTTAGAGCTGCTGTTCCTTTTGGAAATTTCTGTAAGGGATTTATTTAATGGCTGGCTATTTTTTTCTCCTCACAATTCTGAAATCATTTTATATGTAAAGTTCTATAGGACACAACTTGGTAACTGTAGCTATTAAAGTTCTACAATTGATGAGCTAATATTTTTTACCTCCATTTTCATCAAAATATTCACTTTACTTCATTATTCCCCCTTTGACATTTTCTCCATATCTAATAAAAGAAATAAGTGTTGGGTGGGCCATGGTGGCTCAGCAGGCAAGAATGCTCGCCTGCCATGCCAGAGGACCTGGGTTCAATTCTGGTGTCTGCCCATGTTAAAAAAAAAAGTAACAAGTGTTTTCCTCATGAGATTTTTTTCTCTGTCATTATATTCACACACACTACTACAATGAATAATGTATAACCTTATGAACTGTACATCTGAAATGATGTAAATGTCATGTAACTTCCAATTCTCCCATGCTATGACACTCCTATCTTTCCAATAAGATTAATACAAATTATGTAGCAAGATAGAAGTGATGATGCAGAGTTGAAGCTAAATTCAGTCTGATGAAATTGTGTGGTTGGCATTCCTGGCAATGGAAGATTGATGCCTCCCATTTGTACATTTTTTTTCTTTAATCTCACTGGAATTTCATAAACTATTAAGGCATATACTTTACATTTCTCATCCCACACTCTTCCATTTAACTCCTTCTTTTAGGTTTTATTCTCAGTCTCTTTTCATGATTGTGGGTGTTTGAAAAATCATAGAGTAAATGTTGGTTGTTGAATTTAGGAGAGGGGAGTTACAAAATAATTAAAATTAATACAGGAAACTTTCAAATAATCTATTAAAGGTAAAAATAAGGATTAGGATATATTCTTATTAAAAAGGTTAATATTTATGACCAATTTTTGAAATTTACAATGACAAAATTTGATTAAATTTATCTCTGCTGTTTTGTTAAAGAATATTGTGAGTTTATCTTAATGAAAAAAATATTTACAGACCCTGCATGTTGGATTTAAGAATAACGTTCACAGCCATAAGCAGACATATTTCTAACTTATCCATACTTTATTTTAGCTTGAGAGTAATACAATTTTTTGAGGGTAATACAATTTGAAAGAAAAATTAATTTGAAGATATCCTTAAGGACTCAGTTACCTCTCAGTAATATTTTAATAGCTATAAGATTAATATGCATTAAAATGCATTTTTTGTTTCTTCATTCTTTACTTCTTAATTACCATTCATTATTACTGTGATTTCATTTTAACCTTTAATACACATTCAGCTTTCTGAACTAAATGGTGGTTTACATCGCTACCTTTTATGAAACCTAATATTCATAATATACAATACTGAAAATGACATTATAATATAACAAGAATATTAAAAATTGCAATTCTTGGAACACCTAAAATTGAGGAAAATGAAAAGTAATATTTTCACCCATTGAAATTCATTCCCAGAAATTGTTGTCCTTGTTAAACTGAATAATTTCAGCAGCAGTGAATTCTATGATCTCTTTAGATATGCTATTTCATTCTTTATTTAAAAACTACTCTAAGTACTGTTTTATTTCTCAGATGACTTTTAAATTGAAAAGGAATTGCTTCCTAAAAGTAATGACTTACTGGTGTCACTCCAGTTGTGGTGTATGGAGGATCCAGCAGTCTTTTGAGGGTCACTCCTGAAGATAGGGTAAGCTTTCAATTGAAAAGGGATCATATAACATGTCAGTCTGGCTTCATGGATGTCTATGTTGGGAGAAAGAGTGGAGCTGAAGGGCTGGATCAGTTTACCTTGAACACTGCTCTCTCATGGGGTTGAACATGGCCCAAGATTTATAATTTATCAAATACCTTGATTCCAAAGGGAAATGGTGCTTCCTGTGTCTCCACTGACTTTCTTAATTGGCGTCACCATTTGGTGAAATAACACCAAGTAATAAGTGGAATCAACATGTCATATTTTTATTCAGTCAGTGGTTTGCATCTCTCTGAAAGAACTATAATTAATTCTAGTTCCCAATTATTCATTTATCATTTCTTATGTGCCTTCTGTTGGCACTACTGCTGCAGTAAAGCTAGTGCACCAAATCAAAGACCAACTGTGGGTGAGACTATCATTGCCTCATGCCCAGACTGTGACCTGGAGAGAGACAGAGGTGTGTGAGGAGTAGAGAGTGCAGATCCAGGACAGTGTGACTGAGGGGAAGAGGGTCCACAGACAGCACATCCCTGAAGTGGAGGTGAGAAGACAAGCAGAGGGCAAGGCAACCTGGGAAAGTTAGTGGACAGAAGAAGGTGATGTGGCAGAGTAGAAAAACTGGGTTTCAGTGATGGATACTGCTGTTCACCTGAACTATTTAATTTGTACTGTGAGTGAAATGTAAGCCATGAATTGTATGAATAGAGGAGCTGTTTGATCTGTCTTATATTTGAATGTGATCATTATTTGACAAAAACAGATTGTAGAGGGACATACTGGAAATGAGTACATAAAGATATGACACTACGAACATACACTAGTGTACAAAAGAGATGGTGTTGGACATAGAGAGGTGTTCAGTTTTTGAGTATTTTTTGTTTGTTTTTTTCAAGACTAAAATAAGGTTTAATACTACTTTATTCTACCTTTATATAGGCTACTCCTATTTTCTCAGGTTGATCATTGTATTCAAATTAAGATATTGTTTTTTATATTTTAATTTTTGACAGAAGCTAGATTTAAACCAACAAATCTATAACCAGGGACACAGTATTCAAATTGGAAGGATAGAACAAAACACAAATAAAATGTGATCAATAAGAAAGAATTCTATCCTCTCGCAGGTTGTGTGAAGAAAATGTAAATTGAAAATGGATTTTCCTTAGAGTTTGAATGTTCCCCCAACTAATAAGCTATGTTAATAATGCATTCTAATTTTATGTCATCTGCATGTTTCTTTCTTTTTTTTTTCTCAGTCTCTCTCTCTCTTTTCTTTCATTCTTTTAAAAATGCTTTTACTAGATGATCTCAGAAAATTCTATATTCAGTGCTCTGGAATTCCAGAAGAAAGTGCCATAAACCAAAGCCAGGTAAAGATACCATATGAAAAAGAAAACTGCAGACCAATTACTCTTATGAATATAGATGCAAAAATCCTTAACAACATACAAACCACCTGACTCCACCAGCATAGTAAAATAATTATAAATCATGATCAAGTGAGATTTATGCCTGTTATTCAAGGTAGATGCACATAAGAAAATCCACAATGTGACAGACCATGTTAACATACTGAAGAAAAAATAACATGATCTTTTCACTTGATCCAGAAAATGCATTTGCCAAATCCAGCACCCCTCATTGATAAAATATTTTTAACACTAGGAATAAAAGGAAACTTCCATAACATGATAAAAGGAATGCATGAAGAGGGCATATATGAAAAGCCCACCATCTTACTTAATGGTGAAAGATTTAAAGTTTTCCCTTTAAGATCAGGAATAAGACAAAGATGTCCATTTTATCCAGGAATAGGCCACATTTTACTGGAAGTTCCTGCCAAAGAACATAGAAAAGGAAAAGAATTAATAGACATCCAAATTGGAAAGTAAGATGTAAAATTTCCTTATTTGCAGATGACATGGTCTTATATACATAAAATTCTGAAAAATCAAAAAAACAAACTTTCTAGAACTAATAAATTAATTCATTAAAGTGGGAGGGTACAATATCAACATCCCCAAATCAATAGCTTTTCCATAGACAAGCAAAGAACAATTGGAAGGAAAAATTAAAAAAAAATTTCACTCAAAATAACAACCAAGAGAATCAAATATCTGGTAATAGATGAAGTAAAGGATGGTAAAGTATTTGCTTACAGAAAACTATAAATTATTGCTTAAAGAAATTAAAAAAAAACACCTGAATAAACAGAGGCACTTTCAGTGTCATGGATTAGAGGACTAGTTCTCATTAAGATGTCAATCCTACCCGAAGTGATTAAGCAATTCAATGCAATCTCAATAAAATTTCTAATATCCTACATTGCAGAAATGGAAAATCCAATTATCAAATTTATTTGGAAGGGTAGGGACTCTAAATAGCTAAATCCATTTTGGTCTGAAGAATGAAGTTGGAAGGTATCTATCCCCAGATCTTAAAAAACTTATATAACAACATTAATCAAACTAGAATTATACTGGTATCAGGACAAACATATAGGCAAATAGAATTACAATAAAGCCTCACAAAAAGTCCTCAGATTGAAGAAAACTGCTTTTTAACAAGGGTAAAAAACACTAAGTTGGAATTGCATAGTCTCCTCAACAACTGGTACTGAAAAAACAGGATCTCCATTTGCAAAAGGAAAAAAACGAAGGATAATCCCTACCTCACATCTTGTAAATGAACTCAACACGGACCCAAACAGATATTTGCACACTGATGTTCATAACAGGAATATTCGCCATGGCCAAAAGATAGAAGTAATGCAGATGTCTATCAACTTATGAATGGATAAAAATTTGTGGTATATTAGTCAGTCATAAAAATAAATTATATTCTGATACATTTAACATGGACTAAACTTAAAGACATCATATTGAGTAAAATAAGCTAGGTAAAAAAGAAAAATATTGTATGATACCACTGATTTGAAATAATTAGAATAAGAAAATGCATAGAATTAAAATCTTGACTATAGGTTACCAGGTGATGGGGTGGAGATAGTAAATGGAGAGTTAAGGGTTAAAATGCAGAGGGATCCTATTTGGAATGATGGAAATGTTTTATTCATGGGTGTGGTAATTGTAGCACAACATCATGGATGTAATTAACAGGAAAGAAATGTATACCTGAATGTGATTAAAAGGCTAATTGTTAGATTGCATATATAATCACAGAATAAATTTTTAAAAAACAATCCTGGAACCTAAAATACACAACTAATGAACTCTATGTTATTAATGGTATAGTTATAAAAATGTGTTGTCATTGTTTCTAACAAGTGTTCCACACCAGTGGAAGGTATTGATATGTTACTAAGTTTGTCTATGGGAATCCTGTATTTTATGCTTCATTGTTTTGTAAACCCAGAACTTCTCTAATAAGAAATAAACAAGTAATGGAAGACCCTAAATACTAAAAGATAAAACATATGGACTAACTTTTTTCTTTGAAAATATGTACCTCCAATTAACAATCATTAAGTATTTTTATCTGTGAGAATATATTAGAACCTATTTCTAAAATCATTACCAAATCTCAATTCACCAACATTTTGGTATTTTATGAAACTATAATCCATGATTTTTCTGTCTTTTCCTTTTCTTTAGAGAACACATGCCAATTACAAATGTGGGGGAAATTTTTGTTTCTGTGTAAGCTCCAATCTCCAGGACAAGAAAGACTGCATTATATGCTTCACTGATTTAAGTTGAGCAATTAAGAAACCCTTGATTGAGAATAAATATGAAAATAAATGTACTGAATGAATTAGTGAATGAATGAGTGAATTTTCTTTGTGCCATGCTCTGAAATAGCTTAATTTCACAAATCTCCCAAAAATGGACAAAGTGTAACAAAATTCCTTAGTGTGAAAACTAGAGTTTAAAATACTGTAAGTATAATTACCATAGGCTTAGGAACTTATGCTTTAAGCATAGAGAATCAAATCACAAAGTGTCACAAGTTTAAAGAAGAACAATTTAAGTCAAGTTATACAAAACAGTAGTTTTGATTTTCAAACATTCAAGATGATAGCCATGATTATATACTATTGCATGCTGCTGAGCCATGTAAAATAATTGTGTGCATATAACATTATTTAATCTTAGTAAGATGAATGAGTACATGAAATAAGTTCCCCCCAAAATCCAACAAATGTTCATGTCTCACCATGAACATAACTCTTCCTTGAAGAGGTAGTACCACAGAGTTCCATATAAGGAAGGAATTCTCACCACCAACAAAATTCATATAAAAATATGAATTTTTAAGTGACATATTGGAGATCTATACAGCCAAAGAACCAAGTTTCCAGTGTTGCATGCTTGTTAACATGCACTATTTATGGTTTTACTGTAATGGATTGATATTTAAAATAAAAGTTCAGAAAACCAATCTCCACAATAATTACTATCATTTACTGAGCACTTATTATATAGCCTAATCAATCTAAAAAGCCCCAAATTGTCTTTAATTTTTCTGCATTCACAGAAGACACAAAGGGAATGTGAAAATATTAATAAGTTTTACAGAGGGGTATTAGGAAGCTAGCAAGATCTCTAATATCATGTGGATGATCTTTTCTGTCTGACTTCTGGGCTTAATCTCTTGGCCCCCACCTTGACTTTCCATTGCCTTTAATTCATGCATGTGGGAAATGCCACACCTAAGTGCTTATTAAAAATAAATAAAACATAGGTTCACAGCAATAATTTCATGAGAACATTCATAATAACCAAAACCCAGAACCCATTCCAATATCAATTGTTTGGATAATGGATAACTAAACTGTATCATATTCATACTAAGGAATACTACACAGCAATAAAATGAATATACTACTGAATCTGACAGTATGATGGATCACAAATTAGATAAATGGATAGGTGGATGGATAGATAGATAGTTAAATGATAGATACTATGAAAGAAGTCAAGTAGAAATAATTGTATAATATGAGTACATTTATATGAAGATCTTGAATAAGCAAAACTAGTCTATAGAGCTTGAAATCAGGTCAGTGTTTTATTTAGAGGCATTCAACTCTACTTAGGAGTAGGATATGATCCCTGGGAATACAGCAGTACATAATATAGTAGTTAAAGCTACCTAGCATAGATATCTAAACAGTGATATATTGTATTAAATAATTTTGGCATCTTTGATTATTAATAAGTTTCTTCTTGGAATACTTAGTTCACATGGTCAAAAAATCCAGTTTCCTTATGAATGATTTTAAAATCACTTCACTGAGAATATTTAGGTTACATGGACATAATTTATTAGAAGGGACTTACCTGGCATCAAGATTTATTATAAAGTTCTAATAACTTAAGTAATTTAAAGTGATATTTAACAGACAAGGACAGACAGATCAATAGAACAAAATAGAAAGGGC
>PVIY010036247.1:0-25599 GCA_004026745.1 Myrmecophaga tridactyla
CTTTTCTTTTTCCTTTCTGTCTTTGGTTCTGGGTTGTGTGTGTGTATCTTCAGTGCTAATTCTTGAGGGAGATAACTCATTCCAATATTAACCTATTTATTTAGCACCTACTATGGGTAAATGTTCTGTGAATGCAATGGTAAGCAAAAGACAGGCCTGGTCCCTGCCTTCATGGGACTTGCAGTCTAGTGGGGAAAGCAGATGGCCACATACACGTATCATTCAAAACTATGATAAATCATGAAGGAAAGGTACATAATGCTATGAGTATATGGAAGATGTGGGACTTCTGTGGGGCAATAAGGTTTAGGGCAGCTTCCTTGAAGAAGTGATTTAGATGGGAAATCTGAAATAGGAATTAATAGACAAAGGTGGGATTAGTAGGGAGCATTCCAGATAGAAGGAACAAAATGTAAAAAGGTGCTTGGTAGAAAGGAGAATGATACAAAAAGCACATGAGGCTGGAGTGCAGCGTGTGAGTGGTGAGAGATGAGGTGGGAGAGGTAAGCAGGTACCAGTCCATGCAGGGCTTTTGTAAGCCATGTTGAGAACTATGGAAGTTCCTGATGTTAGTTAAGCTGAGTGGGGAATGTGGGACATGATGAGAAAAGCCTTTGGAAAAAATGGCTGTGGCTATAGTGGGGAGAATAGATTTAGAGGAAGGGAAGAGTAGATTGCAGTGGTCCAGCTAAGAAAAGATGGATCTGGACCTAGAGACAGAAGTGGAAGAGGTATAAATATTAGAAATAATAAGTCAGCTATGGGAACTAAAGGAGAAGGAAGCATTGAAAACAACTCCCAGCCCTTTGACTTGTGCTATTGGATCAATGGTGGTCCCATTCACTGAGAGAGAAAAGACTAGAAGAGGATCAGGGTTTTTTTTTGTGTGTGTGGTTGAGTAGGAAGACAACAGTGATTATAAATTCATCTTGAACATGTTGAGGTTGAGATGTCTTTGAGACAGTCAGTTGGAGATTCAGATTGGACATCCACATTCTTTTTGTATGCATAGCCTCTGAATCTGATTCATATGTTTGGAGGATTCCCTACTTCATCAATAATTGATGTGAAGTAGAACCTGGAAATGCAAGAGACATGCTTTCTCAGAATCTCTTGCAGCTAGAACAATGATCCATGGTCTATGCTTTAATAATCAGATCCACCCTCCAGAGACTTTGAAGAGGGAGCTGTGATGCCAACAAGTAAGGACCTCAAAAAATTCGCTCTGACAGTGGTGGCAGTTGCATCAAAATAACATCTTCAGGGACTATGATGGCCACACCACTGGTAGCAGCATCTGCTGTCCAGTTCTAGCGTTATTGGTTCTGTGAGCTGCTGTGTCTGTTTGCTGAGAGCAGTTGTGGTGTCTTTACCAGGCCAGTTCTGTGTTGTGACTTTGGCTGTTGTTTATGGCTGCTTAGCATAGCTTCCAGTGCTTGGGCTGTGGCTTTTCCTGTCATACTGTGGCCTTTTTAAAATGAACTTTATTTTTAGAGCCGACAAATTTACAGACAAATTGCACAGAAATTACAGAGTTCCCATACACTCAATGATCTTTTTTGTTTTTTCTTTTTTGCTCAAAAATTTTTTATTAGAGAAGTTGTCAGTAAATGGAAAAATAATGCAGAAAATAATTCAGTAGTTGCCATATATGCCCCCCTCACACACACAGAATCCCTATTATTCACACTTTGTATTAGTGTGGTACCTTTGTTACAATTAATGAAACAATATTATTAAACTATTAACTATAGTCCATTGTTTACATTACAGGGTCACTGTGTTGTACAGTTCTATGGCTTTTAAAAAATTTTATTCTATAATTACATACAACCTAAATTTTCCCCTTTTAAGCAATTCAGTTATATCATTCACTGGTGTTAATTACATTCTCAGAGTTGTGCTATCATCACCATCATCCATTACCAAAACCTTTCCATAATGCTAAATAGAAACACCGTACCAATTAAGCAATAACTCCCTATTCTCTCCCTCCATCCCAGCCCCTGGGAACCTGTATTCTAGTTTTGATACTGTGAATTTGTTTATCCTAATTATTTCATATCAATGAGCTCTTAAAATATTTATTTGTTCTCTTATTTCTGGCTTATTTCACACAACATGATGTTTTCAAGTTTCATCCATGTTGTCACATGTATCAGAACAACATTCCTTTTTATGGCTTTTTATATACTCCATTGTATGTATATACCATACTTTGTCTACACATTCATCTGTTGATGGACTCTTTTGTGTTTTAGTTTCCTAGGCTGTTTAAAGCAATACCATTAAATGGCTTGGCTTAAACAGTGGGAATTTATTCTCAGATGGTTGAAGCTAGAAAATGTCCAAATCAAGGCAGTGCTTTCTTCCTGAAGACTGGCTGCCAGTGATCCTTGACTCCTCTGCCACATGACTAAGACACATGGTGGCATCTGCTGGTCTCCCTCTTCTTTTCCAGGTTTCATTGATTTCAGCTTCTTGCTTCCCTGGCTTTTCCTCTGTCTGTATTCATTCCATTAATAAAGAACTCCAGTAATACAATTAAGTACCATCCTAAAGTAAATGGGGCACACTTTAACTGAAGCACCTTCATCAAAAGATCCTTCTTACAGTGAGTTTACACCCACTAGAATGGATTAGATTTAAGAACTTGTTTTTCTTGGGGTACATACTAATTCAAACAACCACATTTTGATTGCTTTCACTTTTTGGCTATAGTAAATAATATTGCTATGAACATCCATGTGCAACATCCCTGTTTTCAATTCTTTTTGGTATATACTTAAAAATGGAATTTCCGGGTGATATGGTAATTCTATGTTTAACTTCCTAAGGAACTGCCAAACTGTCTTCCAAAGCAGTGGCACAATTTTACATTCCTAACTTCAGTGAATGAGTGTTCGTACTTCTCAACATCCTCTCCAACACTTGTTATTTTCCTTTTTTTTTTTTAAACATTAACCATTCTAGCGGATGTGAAATAGCATCTTATTGTGCTTTTGATTTACATTTCCATAATTGCTAATGATGTTGAGAACTTTTTCACGGACTTATTGGCCATTTTTTCCTTTTTTTTTTTTTTGGAGAAACATCTTTTCATATCTTTTGTCAATTTTAAAATTGGGCTGTTATTCTTTTTATTGTTGATTTATAGAAGTTCCTTATAAATTCTGGGAATTAAACCCTTATTGGATATGCAGTTTCCAACTGTTTTCTCCCATTCTGTAGGTTTTCTTTTTACTTTCATGAGGAAGTCCTTTGATGCACAAAACTTTTTAATTTTGATGAATTCCCATTTGCCTATTTTTTTCTTTTGTTGCTTATGCTTTGGCTTTAAAGTCAGTCACAGTCAGGTTCATATGTGAACTTGGCCAAGTGGTGGTACCTGTTTTTCTGGTTGGTCAAATGCTGGCCTGTCTGTAGTGACAAAGACATTTCATAGAATTAAATCATGATCACGTCAGCTGCATCCACAGCTGATTCCATTCGTAATCAGCCAAGTGGCGTGTCTTCTCCAATGAGTCATGCTTAATATAATCACTGGAAGCCTTTTAAGGAGGATTCAGAAGAGACAGGGTCTCTTCCTGCTTTGGCTGATGAGCCTCTCCTGTGGAGTTCGTCCAGACCCCCCATCGGAATCGTCAGCTTCACAGCCTGCCCTGTGGATTTGGACTCTGCATTCCCATGGTTATGTAAGACACTTTTATAAATTTTATATTTGCAAGTGTTTCCTGTTGATTCTGTTTCTCCTGAGAATCCTAACTAATACAAGGTCTAAGAAACCATTGCCTGACACAAGGTCCTGAAGATGATTCCCTGTGTTTTCTTCTAGACATTTTCTATCTTTGGTTCTTATATTTAGATCTTTGATCAATTTTGAATTAGCTTTTGTATACAGTATGAGATAGGGGTCCACCTTCATTCTTTTACATCACGATATCCAGCACCACTTTTGGGGAAGGGCTTATTCTTTCCCCATTTCAGTGTACTTGGCACCCTTAACAAAAGACAATTGGCCATCAATATAAGGGTTTATTTTTGAACTTGCAATTCAATTCCTTTGGTCTATGTGTGTGTCTTGTGCTTTCCATCTGTGTTTTGGATTTTGTAGCTTTGTTGTGGATTTTTCAGGATTTTCTGTATATAGGTTCATGTCATCTGCAAATAAGGAAAGTTTTACTTCTTCCTTTCCAATTTGGATGCAATTTATTTCTTTCTCTTGCTTAATATCTTTGGTTAGAACTTCCAATATAATGGTGAAAAACAGTGGTGACAGTGGGCATCCTTCTCTTGTTCCAGATCTTGGAAGAAACACTGTCAGACTTTCACCATTGGGTATTGAGTGTGATATCAGTGGTGGCACAGCCCTTCATCATGCTGAGGGAATTTTCTTCTATTCCTAATTTTCTAAGTATTTTTTTTTAATCAAGAAAGGGTGCTGGATTTTCTCACATGCCTTTTCTGGGTCAATTGAGGGGATCATTTGGATTTTTTCCTTCATTCTATTAATGTGGTGTGTTACATTAATTGATTTTCTTATGTTCAACATACCTTTGCACACCTAGGATAAATCCCACTTGATTATGTCATGTAATTCTTTTAATGTGTCATTGGATTCAGTTTGCTAGTGCTTTCTTGAGGTTTTTGCATCTATATTCATAAGAGACATTGATCTGTAACTTTCTTTTCTTGCAGTGTGTTTATCTGGCTTTGATAATAGGATGATGCTGGCCTCAAATAATGACACACAAAGTGTTTTCTCCTCAGTTTTTTGGGAAGAGTTTGAGCAGGACTGGTGTTAATTTTTCTTGGAATATTTGATAAAATTCCTAGTGAAGTCATCTGGTCTTTGGCTTTTCTTTGTTGGGAAGTTGATTTAATTGTTTTACTTATTACTGATCTGTTGAGATCATCTATTTCTTCTTGAGTCAATGTAGATAGTTTGTGTGTTTCTAGCAATTTTTCCATTTCATCTAGGTTATCTCATTTAATCTGGGTTATCTAAGGAAGGAAAGAGGGTGGTAGTGAGAAGAGGATATGGATAAAAGACTTATTTTTAAGCATTTTTTAAACACAGATGGAAAGCATGAGCATGAAAGGTTTTCAAAATTACACAGTCACATTGTTAAAGCTATATCATTATTCACTCATCATCAAGAAACATGGTTACTTGTACACAGCTCTATATGTTCAGGCAGTTCCCTCCAGCCTCTTCATTACATCTTGGATAACAAGGTGATATCTACTTAATGCGTAAGAATAACCTCCAGGATAACTTCTCGACTCTGTTTGAAATCTCTCAGCCATTGCCACTTTGTCTCATTTCGCTCTTCCTCCTTTTGGTCGAGAAGGTTTTCTCAATCCCTTGATGCTGAGTCTCAGCTCATTCTAGGATTTCTGTCCCACGTTGCTAGGAAGGTCCACACCCCTGGGAGTCATGTCCCACGTAGACAGGGGGAGGGTAGTGAGTTTGCTTGTTGTGTTGGCTGGAGAGAGAGTCCACATCTGAGTAACAAAAGAGGTTCTCTTGGGGGGTGACTCTTAGGCCTAATTTTAAGTAGGCCTGACCTATCTGTGTGGGGTTAAGTTTCATATGAACAAACCCCAAGACTGGGGGCTCAGCCTATAGCTTTGGTTGTCCACACTGCTTGTAAGAATATCAAGAGTTCAACTTGGGAGGTTGAATTTTCCCCCGTTCTCACAATTCCCCGATGGGGACTTTGTAAATACTTTTCCACTTACTGATCAAATCACTCTGGGATTCATCGGGGCATCACTCTGGACAAACCAACAAAATCTCATGTCCTACCCAAGGTTCCGTGTACTTATGGCATTCAGTCAAACTATCTACATAAGTTATATTAGGAAATGCACTAGTCAAAATACAAATTTTGTACCAAATAAACATTTTTTGCTTTAGTCTCACACATAAGTTGAAATTTTAAAATATTTATTACTATCTATTTTCAGCACCCTGCAGTAAGGACATTCCTTTGTTCTTCCTCATGCAAAAACATTTTAAAATTTGTACATTTAGTCACTATCGTTATACATTCTAGGCATTCCTAGATTATACCATCTCAATCTTTATCGTCTATCTTTCTTTGTGATTTCATTTATGCCCCCAGCCCTCTTCTCTCTATCATTCTCACATTCAGCTTCATTCAGTGTTTTAACATAATTGTATTACAGTTAGGTAGTATTGTGCTGTCCATTTCTGAGTTTTTATATTCAGTCCTGTTGCACAATCTGTATCCCTTCAGCTCTAATTACCCAATATCTTATCCTATTTCTATCTCCTGATGGTCTCTGTTACCAACAAAATATTCCAAGTTTATTCACTAATGTCATTTCATATCAGTGCGACCATACAGTATTTGTCCTTTTGTTTCTGGCTAATCTCACTCAGCATAATGTCCTATGGTCCTTCCATGTTGTTACATACTTCATAACTTAATTCTGTCTTACAGCTGCATAATATTCCATCATATGTATATACCACAGTTTGTTTAGTCACCCATCTGTTAATGGACATTTGGCTGTTTCCATATCTTGGTAATTGTAAACAATGCTGCTGTAAACATTGGTGTGCAAATGTCCATTTGTGTCCTTGCCCTCATGTCCTTTGAGTAGAGACAGCATATAGATGGGTCCTGTTTTTTAATCCATTATGCCTGTCTATGTCTTTTGACTGGGGGATTTAATCCATTAACATTTAGTGTTATTACTGCACGGATAGTACTTTCTTCTACCATTTTGCCTTTTGGATTTTATATGTCATATCTAATTTACCTTCTTTTTACCTTTACTCATAGTCTTCCTTTCTACACGCTTCTCCACACCTCTCTCTTCTGTCTTTTCATGTCTGTATCTAGTGCTCCCTTTAGTATTTCTTGTAGAGCTGTTCTCTTGGTTACAAATTCTCTCAGTGATTTTTTGTCTGAAAATGTTTTAATTTCTCCCTCATTTTTGAAGGACAATTTTGCTGGATATAGAATTCTTGGTTGGCAGTTTTTTTCTTTTAATAATTTAAATATATCATCCCACTGTCTTCTCGCCTCCATGGTTTCTGCTGCGAGATCTACGCATAGTCTTATTGGGCTTCCCTTGTATGTGATGGATTGCTTTTCTCTTGTTGCTTTTAAGATTCTCTCTTTCTCTTTGACCTCTGACATTCTGATTAGGAAATGTCTTGGAGTTCATCTATTTGGATCTATTCTCTTTGGGGTACACTGCACTTCTTGGATGTGTAATTTTAAGTCTTTCATAAGGGTTGGGAAATTTTCAGTGATAATTTCCTTCATTAGTTTTTCTCCTCCTTTTCCCTTCTCTTCTCCTTCTGGGATACCCACAACACGTATATTCCTGTGCTTCATAGTGTCATTCAATTTCCTTGTGTCCTTGCTCATATTTTTCCATTTTTTCCCTATATTTTCTTTTTCTTGTCAGATTTCAGGTGTTCCGTCCTCCAGTTCACTAATCCTATGTTCTGCCTCTTGAAATCTACCATTGTAGGTTTCCATTGTTTTTTCATCTCTTCTACCATGCCTTTCATTCCCATAAGTTCTGTGATTTGTTTTTTCAGACTTTCGATTTCTTCTTTTTGTTCATTCCTTGCCTTCTTTATATCCTCCCTCAATTCAGTGATTTGTTTTTTGATGAGGTTTTCCATGTCTGTTCGTATATTCTGAACTAATTGTTTCAGCTCCTGTATCTCATTTGAATTGTTGGTTTGTTCCCTTGACTGGGCCATATCTTCAATTTTCCTAGTGTGATTTGTTATTTTTTGCTGGCATCTAGGCATTTAATTACCTTAATTAGGTTATTCTGGAGATTGCTTTCACTTCTTTTACTGAGGGTTTTCTTTCTGGATGAATTTGTTGTCTCTCTGTTCTTTGACATTCAGTTCAGCATTTTCTGGACCTCCAGCTTAGGTTTTGTTTAACAGAGGAGAATTTTTCAGTTATTGTTTTCTTGTTTCTTGCCTGATTGTATGGTGCCTTTCCGCCCCCCCCCCCACTCTTAGGAGGGTGTACTTAGGTATTATAGACCCCGGCCGGATTTTCCCAGACCAAACTGACCTTCTCTCAGGAGGAAAGAGTCACCTGCATCGTTTTTTTCCTGAGGGTGGGACCCAGCAGTTTGAAAGACTTTCCCCTGAAGTCTCTGGGCTCTGTTTTTCTTATCCTGCCCAGTATGTGGTGCTTGTCTGCCTGCAGGTCCCACCAGCATAAGATGATGCTATCTTGGGCGGCTGCCGTGGCTCAGCAGGCAGAGCTCCGACCTGCCGTGCTGGAGGTCTGGAGTTCGATCCCTGGTGCCTCCTGCCCATATGCAAATTAAAAAAAAAAAAAAGATGATGCGTACCTTTAACTTTGGCAGACTCTCCCTGCTGGGGGCGTGGTGGAGACGGAGGAGAGGTTGTAGGCTGGTTTTAATGGCTTCAAATTACCAAGACCTGGTGTCTGAATTCCCTGAGGGAGGGATTCCACCTGAGTTGGGCTTCACCCCTCCCCTGGGGAAGGCACAGGCTCCAGACAAGCCCTACAGATGAGCTTGTTTCTGCCTATGCGTGGGGCAATTGCAGCCTGAGAAGCCCTGCTACTGTATCCAAAGGCAGTCAAGCCTTTGTAGAAACACAGCCACAAAAATATCTGTTTCTTTCTTTTTTTTTTCTTTTTCCGTCAGTCCTGCCCCTTTGATGCTGGGGCAAAAATGAGCAACCTCTGCTTTGACCAGGTTCACCTGAGCTGGGGGCCTGTTTTTAGTAGTCAGAATTTGTTAATTAATTCCACAATTGGCGTTTGGTTGGGTTCAGCCCCTACTGCTGGTAAAGTCTCTTTCCTTCCCCTCTGGGAAGCAGCCTATGCGAGAGGGGCGCCGGCTGCTGCAGCTTGGGTAACTCATGGTTCTAGGGGGGGCTCACAGTTGTTCCAGCTGGTCCAGACTGGGGTACGCTGTGTGTCTGGTCACTGACGTGGCCCCAGGAGCTGTTCTGTACTGTTTCTGGTTATTTCGTAGTTGTTCTGGAGGACGAACGAAAATGTGCACATTGCTAAGCCGCCATCTTGACCACTCTTAGGTATTTACACAAGAAAAATTTAAATATATGTTCACCCAAATAATCTTATATGAATATTCATAGCAGCTTTTTTCATAATAACTAAAACCAGGAAACAACCCAAATGTCCATCTACTAGACAACGCATAAGCAAACTGGTACATTCATGAAATGGAATCCTACTAAGCAATAAACAGGAACAAATACGGGTACATGCATCAACATGGCTACTCTCAAAAACAAGTATGTTAAGAGAAAGAAGCCAGAATCAAAAGGCTTTATACTATATGATTTCACATATGTGACATTCTGGAAAAGGCAAAACTACAGGGACAGAAATAAAGTTGAGACAAATTTGTAGTTACCAAGGGGATGGGGTTGGGGGGCGTGACTAATCACAAAGGGAGCATGAGGGAATTTTGAGGATAATGGAAATGTGGTGATATGTGATGGAATAATTTTTCAAAACTCATTGAACTGGACATTTTTAAGAGCGAATTTTACTCTATGTAAATTGTACCTCAGGAAATGTGACCTGAGAAAAGCAAAAAAAAGACAGTAGAAATCTGATAGCCTTGACACAGCTGCATATGAGGGCTTAACATCGTATCTTAAAATTCTTCCTGGAAACTGGAGGAAAATTTCTTGTTTTTGGTAATGGAAAATTTAGCAACATTGTTGCCTACAGTAAGGTGGAAAGTAGAAAATGTACCTAAATGAACTGGGTGCTCAAGCAAAGCACACTTCCAAGCAGAGTGTTGAAGGGGCCACCTGGTTTATTCTTTTTCTTTCTTTTTTTTTTTTTAAATTTTACCTTAAAAGTTTTTTTCTTGCGTATCTTTATTTTGTTACTCATCTACCCATATGCTGGATAAAGGGAATGTCAGTCACAAGGTTTTTACAATCACACAGTCACAAGATAAAAACTATGTTATACGATCATTATCAAAGATCAAGGCCATTGGATTACAGTGAAACAATTTCAGATATTTCCTTCTTGCTCTTCTAATACACTAATAACTAAAAAGTAATATCTATATAATGAGTCAGTAGTCGTAATCATTTGTTAAATACTACTTCTCAGTTACAACTCTTGCCTCTCGTTTGATCATTCTCTCAATCTTCAGGGATATCTGGGCAATGACCATTCTAACTTCTTCATGCTGAAAATGGGGTCAACACTATGGGGTAGAGGAACAAAACTGATTGATGTTCTTGGAGGACCTGGTACTTCTGGGTTTCAGGGCTTATCTGGCATAGAAACAATAAAACAAGAGGCTTTCAGTTTCCAAAAAAAAAATAAACTTAATGAGTAAAACTTTTATAGTGTTTTAGATAGAGCCCAGGGTATTCTTTAGGGTTTTCAGGAATACTGTTGGTTGGTACTTGGCATACTGTGGCAATTTGCAATATCTAGCTGAAGTTTGCATAAGAGCAATCTCCAGAATGATCTCTTGACTCTATTTAAAATCTCTTAGCCACTGAAATTTTATTTTATTTCTTTTCTCCCTTTTGGTCAGAAAAGCATTATCAATCCCATGATGTCAGAGCCAGGCTCAACCCTGGGAGTCATTTTCCACCTTGCCAGATTTACACCCACCCCTGGGATTCATGTCCCAAGTAGGGAGGAGGCACCTGGTTTATTCTTGCTGTCTATAGTAAGATGTGAGAGGACAGAGATAAGCTAAAAGAAAGATTGTTAGAAAAAAAGAGAGCCAGAACTTGCTAGTTTTGAAAATTCCAAGCCTGTCTAGGGGCAAATGATGCTAAAATTAACAAATAGCTTCTGAGCAAACATTAAATCCAGGGCACTGTCAGGAAAACATAGTCTAAAGATGAAGCCAAGGATGTGGCTGAAAATCCTTCTAACAATCTCAGGAAGATCTAAACTGGTTCCTCAGTATACTTTTAAGTTAGACAAAAATTCTGTAAATATTTGAAGGGTATGGCTCATAGATCCTCTCAAACAGTAGGGTTCTAAGAAGATTTAGGTCCAAACCGAAACTAGCATGCAACCCACTGGTTTCCTTGTGCCATAAGAATACTTGAATTCTTTAAGTCTCAGATTAAAGACTCCATTGGTCTCAGCAGTGGCTGCCATCTAGACTTTGCTGGAGTTTTTAAAAAAAATATTTAATTGACAAATCTTCACACACATACATTCCACCATGTATCATTTCATCACATAGTTGTATATTCATCACCATGATCATTTTTTAGAACATTTGCATCTCTCCAGGAAAAGAAAGAAAAAGAAAAAACTCATACGTATCATACCCCTTCCCCCTCCCTCTCATTGACCACTATTATTTCCATTTACCCAATTCATTTTACCCCTTATCCCCCTATTATTTATTTATTTATTATCCACATTTTTTTTACTCATCTTTCCATACCCTGGATAAAAGGAACATCAGACACAAGATTTTCACAATCACAGTCACATTGTAAAAGCCATATTGTTATACGATCATCTTCAAGAATCAAGGCTACTGGAACACAGCTCAACAGTTTCAGTTACTTCCCTCTAACCACTCCAATACACCATAAGCTAAAAAAGGATATCCATATAAATGCATAAGAATAACCTCCAGATTGACCTCTTGGCTGTTTGAAATCTCTCAGCCACTGAAGCTTTATTTTGTTTCATTTCTTTCTTCCCCCTTTTGGTCAAGAAGCCTTTCTCAATCCCATGATGCTGGGTTCCGGCTCATTCTAGGATTTCTGTCCCACATTGCCAGGGAGATTTACACCCCTGGGAGTCATGTCCCACGTAGGGGGGAGGGCAATAATGAGTTCACCTCCGAGTTTGCTAGAATTTTTGAAGAGAGATAAAGGGGAGACAATCCAGGGCCTGAGAGCAAATCTTACCAGTGCTATAAAAACCCTGAGTGGTGTGAACTCTTCCATGGCAGTGCCCTCTGGCAGGAAAAACTTCCTTCTCTTTACCTCCCTAAAATACTGATTACTCCAAATGTAAAAAGATCATGATTGAGAGGGGAGAGCTTTTCCTCAGGAGAATATCACTGTCAAGAAATAAAATTGCAGATCTGTGCCATACTTTCTTCAAAGATGGGGTGAGAAAATTAACTCACACCTACTTAGGAATGGTCCTGAGAGTCCTGGAAGCGGCCATGGTGGCCAAGAAGAAAAGTTTCTCTTTGTGTATTACAGAGTCTCAGCCTGATTTACCAAGTAAGAAAAATGGCCAAAGTGCTGTGCCACTTCAGTGTCCCCATAGCTGTGATACTGGGTACTTCTGTGGAGAGAGTGTATCTTGTCAAAGTTGGTGCTAAAGGAGTTGTTGAAAACTGGAGAATTATTAACAAGATTGGAGCCAACCAGATGGCTGTGTATGCCTAAGCACAGAACAAACCTTTTCATATGGTTGCGGAAAGTTTCAGGTTTATATGGCTCTGCCCACTAAACCAGCAGGATGTCCCAGATAAGTTTAAGGCTGATACTCGAAAGTATGCAGACTGGACAAGAAGGGACATCTGTGGGTTGACAACACCACCCCTTTCTTAATAATACTGTTGCTTACAGACCTGGTCATATTAACACCTTCAGCAATCAGCAAATAACAAGCTGTATCTATAACCTCTGGATCCTTTTCTGCCAACCTGCAGTTTTTATGGTAGGGGCAGGGCGACTAGCCTTCTGACCACAAGTTGAGCCAAAACTGAGTTTTTCAATGAAGGTTTGTGGACTAAGGAGTCAAAATCATCAATTTTTAAACTTTTTTTCCCACTCATTTCAGTTCCATTTAAAATGTGTTTGTGGTTCTCCTAAAACTCAACCTAAATTGTTCTTGAGGTTTCCAGAGACTTCATTTCATTCATTTTCAGTTTCCAGAAATAAAAGTTGGATTATTGGCTGCTTAACAAACTGGTGAAAGATGTGCCCAGATCCACCCCTCTTCATCTTCCCCTGCACTCCAGACTGATTTGTCAGAAGCATCAATTAATAAGATGTAGGCCTAAATGCAGGTGCTCCTAACTACAGCCAGGTGCCTCTCTATTCAATGACTAACAGCCGGCTGGGACCCATGTGACATATTGTGCCTTATGAGAAAGGCAGGGAACATTTACTGAATTTACATCAAGCTTTTGGTAATGATCACAAGCCAGAGGCTGCCATCCCCTCAACAGGATGAAGCCAAATGGAGTGGAAATGGTACCAAGAGAACACAAGGAAAGCAGAAAGAGCATATAGCAGTAGTAATCCTGCATGATTCACCATGTGATGATGCCTTCTGGAATATCTGTAAACTTAAATCCTGTATCTGTGAAAGATGTGCATTTCCATGTTTGGGTTCTGAACAACTTTTAAAAGTTGTTCTTGGGAACACCCATCATATTTTCAAATAAATTATATAAAAGGGAAAAAAAGCTTAAGACTATCATCCCTCAGCAGAAGCCCAAGGTAGAAAAGGATTTCTCTCAAAGAATTTTGTGGGGCTGGTTTATGTCTAATGGAGTGAGCCCAAGAAGATTCACAAGAGACCCTCAATTTTTTTTTTAAGAGAATGCTCACAGGAACACTGCCAGCTTAGACTGAAAAGGACAGAGCCAGTACAAAATGAAATATTTCTTCTGACCCCAGAAATTCTCCTGGAAGGATGTAGTCTGAGAAAAGTGTGCAACTGCAAATATGGGCTACCTCTCCTGAAAAAGGAAAGAGGGTGGAGCCAAGAGCTATGGATGATTAGCCCCAGGTCTTGAGATCCAATCAAGGAATTTCCAATATTTGTCCGGCTGTATTTCAGAATTGCAGTAGATCAGTGACACACTTGTACCTGCATTTTCCCTCTTCCTGAACAGGAATATCTATAAGGGTTATCCTGATTGTCTCACTATTGCATGTTGAGTGTTATGCTGGTTTGAAGCTATTATATACCCCAGAAAAGGCCATGTTTTTTTTAATACATTCTTGTGGGTGCAGAATATTGTGGGTGGGAACTTTGATGAGGCTGTTTCAGTTGAGATGTGACTCATGAATTCAAAGTGGTCTTAATCCCTTACTGGAGTCCTTTATGAGAGGATAAAAGGCAGAAAAAGAGAGTGCTTAGAGGGAAAAATACTCCCCAGAGAGCTTGTAGAGAAAAGCCCTGGGAGAAGCAAGCAAGGGCTCACAGAAACTGAAGCATCAAAACTCAGGAGCAAAAGACAAGCAGATGTTGGCCATGTGCCTTCCTATGTGACAGAGGAACCCCCGATGCCAGCAGCCTTTCTTCAGAGATGGTATCCTCCTGTTGTTGCCTTAATTGGGACATTTTCATGACCTTAGAACTGTAAATTTGTAAACCAATAAATCTGTAAAATCCAACCCATTTCTGGTATATCGCATTCTGGCAGCTTTAGCAAACTGAAACAGTGTGTATGAAACAATTAACTTGAGTCTTTAGTTCACAGATCTTCAGATCAAGAGGAACTGTACTTTAGAAAATACACTCTTGGGAGTTATTGTAAGATGTGGATTGGAGTGGTCAGAGACTTTCTGCATAATATAGAACTTTAAACCAATCCCTGAAATGTGAAAAGGAATTTAATGGACAGAATGAAGGGTATGTGTTTTCTGGACTGAGGGAATGGTATCTTCATCATTGATTAATTTGAATTAGATTTGACTGAGAGTGACAGAAAACCCAAAGTAACCATGACTTAAACAAGATTGAAGTTTATTTTTTTCTTGTGTAAAGATCTGGAGATAGGTGATCCAGAGCCACTACTGTAGCTCTATTCTGTGAAGTCCTCAGGGAACCGGCTGTTATCACATTTCTGCTCCATCATGCCCATTCTAAATGGATGTCTAACTCCACATTGCAAGCAGAAGGGTAGAGGAAGTGTGAAGGATGGTAAGGGGCATATACTTGCTGTTTCTTAAGAAAAGGTGATGGAATCTACTACATGCCACCTTTATTTATATCCCATTGTCCAGAACTTAGTTACATGGCCATACCTAGTATGGTGGTTTGAAGCTGTATATACCCCAGAAAAACATGTTTTCAAATCTAATCCATTTCTGTGGGTATGAACCACTGTAAGAAGAACCTTTTGATGAGATTACTTCAGGTAAGGTGTGGTCCATCCCAATCAGGATGGGTTTTAATCCTATTACAAGAGTCCTTTATAAGTGAAATGAAATTTAGACATAAGAAGAAAGTCAGAGAGAGTAGCCGGAAGCTGAAAATCAATGGAACCTGGAAGAGAAAGGAGAGACCAAGAGATGCCACCATGTGCCTTGTCATGTGACAAACTAAGGACAAAGGATCACCAGCAGCCAGCCCCATAATACATTGCCTTGATGATGCCTTGATTTGGATGTTTTCTTAGCTTCAAAACCATGAGTAAATAAATTCCCATTGTTTAAGCCAAACCATTGGCTTAAATATCATTTATGTAATATATTATTATTATTAAATATCATCATGATATTGTATGATATTTGCTTGAGCAGCCCAGGAAACTAAAACACGTAGCAACAAGGGAATCAGGGATATATAATCTTTATACAGGGAAGTCATGTGCACATATAAAAATTCTATTACTGTGGAAGAAGAGGACTTGACAAACAGCTAACAGTTACCTATAGTCAATATTGTTACTTGTAGACAATAGGATCTGCTCTAGATGGTTTAAACAAGAAGGGCTTTATTAGATGGCATTAGGTGACTTATGAGTCTCCAGGTGGGTCAGGGAACCATGTTTAGATGGTTCAGGATAACAGCATCTAGAAATTTCCAAATACACTACAGGACTATTGTTGTAGACCTGCCAATGCTGCCACCTCCTGATACTATGACATTGACACTGGACACTGGAATCTCTTTCAGAGCTTCCCCAGAAGAAAGAAGTGCCTTCAGACTATGCTTGGAAGAAGAGCCATTGTGTACCTATGAGCATGGCTGATGTCTCACATATTCTCATCACTTCCTTTGCAGTATCTTTGAATACAATTATTTGAACCATAGTGCAGAGGAATCTAGGAAATGTAGTTTTAGCTTTTTATGTAGTATAAAAAGGCAAGAAGGGGATTAGAAAGAGTGTTGAGTGAGTCAATACACAGTATATGCCACAGTCCATCATTATTGCTGAACTAGTCAACCATATGACTTTCTTCTCATACTTAAATTTCAAAAAACAAACACACATGCACACACAAAACAGCAATAGCAACAATATGCTCCCACCAAATATAATTAAACTATTTGTTATTGGAAGAAAAAAAACCTCACCTTCTCAGTGACAGAGAATACCTAGTATCGCATCAGTAACTGCGTCAATCTCAGGGAAATGTTTGTGTCTCCTCTATCATAATCCCAACATGATATTCTTAATCAAGAAAGAAAATATGTATAGCTACAGCAGTCTTTGTTTCTGCAACTGGTCACAAGTTAGTAGCTAGCATTTAGAGTTTCCTTTCTCTACTCCCATTTTACATCCCACTGTATATTTTATCTTTTATTTTTAAATATATTTTATTAGATATTAGGATTGCTCTCTTCTGCATTCTTGTGGTTCATATATGCCTGCTATATCTCTTTCTACCCTTTTGTTTTTAACCTTTCATTTCTTTTAGTTTTAAGTATATGTTTTGATAAATTGTGTTGTTGGATTTTTAAAAATCGGATCGGATAGTCTCTGCCTTTTAATTTAACTCAATTACATTTGTTGTATTGAAAGTTAAATTAGGACTGACTTTGGTCATATTATTTCATGTTTTGCATTTGCTTCATGTTTTATTCCAGTTTTTTTGTTGTTGTTCTTTCTATTTTCCATTGGTAAGATTGCGTTTTCTTCTGCTTATTTGACAATTATTCTTTTTTTTTTCTTCTTATTTTGGTTGCCCTTAATTTGTGAACTACACTCACAGTTTTTGCGCTGGTGGATGTATTAAATGTATCGATATCTGTTTCTTCCCCTTAAGAAGAAAATACTTAAGCATACCTTCATATTTCTATTTTTTCCGCCACCACCCCCTCCAATGTTTATATTATTTGGAATTTTAGTTCTGGGTTGTTATAGATGGGTTTTCTCTTTTTATTTTCTTTGATACACATCTCTTTCTTTAAAAACAAAAATAAACTTCACCAAGATATTTGGACACTTGTACTTCCCCAATCTCATAGCATCTCCTGTATTTGTTTCTCTTCTTCAGTGCCTTCTCAAGATTACTTGTCTTTGTGTGATAAAGCTTTTGAGGGTTTTGTGTGCTGTAGAATCTTTTTTATTATACTTTCAATTCGAATGACAATTTTGATGAATATAAAATTATAGAATCAAATTTTTCTGCTTTTGATACTTTAAGACATATTACTTTTGGCCCTACCTTGATCAAGATGATGGAGTAAGATACTTCAGGCATCTATTCTACCATAGAAGCATTGACTAACTAGCAAGAACTGGTATAAACATCTTTCTCAAAGATTCAAAAAGTAGTTAAAGGACTGCAGTAAGAAGGTAAGCACCAAATCAAGGAAAAAGCTACTTATAAGTGGTAGACACTCATGGTGCCATGGCTGGTCCCTCCCCTAACCCTCATCATTTTGGGTCAGAGCTGATTCATGCCCCCAGTGCAGATCCCTTTTAGTGGTTTGGTAAAGCTGTAAGAATGCAAAATGCCAGAAATGGATTGGCTTTTTAAAAGGGAGTTTAATAAGTTAAAAGTTTACAGTCCTCAGGTCAGAAAAATGTCCAAACTAAGGCATCCAGGAAAAGATGCCTTGACTCAAGAAAGTCATGTCTATCACACGGGAAGGCACTTGGTTGGCATCTCCTGGTCTCTGTTCCAAGTTCCATTGCTTCCAGCTTCTGATGCCAGTGGTTTCCTCATTAAGCATCTGCAGACCTTCACTTAGCTCCTCTGGATCACAACTCTGGGTTCTGGCTTGCTCAGTATCTTATGGGAAGGCACATGGTGGCATCTGCTGGGCTCTGTGAGTGTCTAGGCATTTGCCTTCTCTGTGAGCACTTTAAGCATCTCTAAACATCCATGCTTCTGTCAGATCTGAAACAACTGTTCTCCAAGTGTCTGCATCTGAGGTTTCTCCAAAATGTTTCCCCTTTTAAAGAACCCTTGTAAATTAATCAAGACCCATCTTGCATATGTGGAGTCACATTTCCATCTAATCAAAAGGCCACACCCATAAGTGGGAGTGTCATATCTCTGTGAAGATAATCTAGTCAAAAGGTTTTCACCTTTTGAATCAGGATTAAAGGACATGGCTTTTCTGGGATGCACAGCACTTTCAAACTAGCACATTTCTCCATGGAAATAATCCAATCAAAGTTTCCCATCCTAGATTGGATCAGGATTAAAACATGGCTTTTCTGAGGTACATAGTAGTTTCAAACTGGCAGATCCCTGGTCCCAGTATGGAGGGAACCGAGTAATCTTCTTGAACGTACTGGGAACATGTATGTCTGGCCCAATCTATCTGGTGATGACCTGAATGACTCCTCACTCCAGGACTTGTCCTACTTGTAGTAAGAAGCTCTCCTTCAGAACACTGTGGAAGAACCATCAAGTGGTTGCCTGGAGCAAGGGACTGCTGGCTGTAGGACTTACAGGGCAGTGCCCAGGACCATGAGGAAACTGCTTTCTAGGGAAGAGGGAACATTCATATCTTTGTAAACAGGGGAATTTCTGGGGCCATACATGCATGCGCCAGACTAGATAAATGTGCAGAAAGTATCAGGAAGGCCTCTACGCTTTAGCCTAGAGCTATTCTCATACAACCCATGATATGGATAAGCCCTGAAGAGAAGTACTTACTCAGTTCAATCTGAAAAGACTGAGAAAGGTGGGTTTTTTTTTTATTTAATTTTTGGCAATCAAGGCAGATTTGGCGATAACACTACCTGGATATAAGCTTAAGGAACAGGTGTCACAGAGTCCAAATTTCAGTGATAACACACTGAAATATAAAAAAATGTCCAGTTTTCAACAAGACATACAAAGAAACAGGAAATGTTGGCTCAGGCAAATGAGAAAGCATTAGAAAGCATCAATGAGGAGGATCAGACTTGGGACATAGCAGGCAAAGAACTTTTAAAAATGGTCCTAATTATGCTCAAAGAGCTAAAGGAAAACATGGACAATGAACTAAAAGAAAATCAGGAAAACAGTACATGAACAACAAAGAGAATATCAATAGAGAGATGGAAATTATGTAAAGGAAACAAATAGAGCTAAAGACCACAGTAATAGAGATTTTAAATTCCCTAGAGGGGTTAATTGGCAGATTGGAGATGGCAGAATAAAGAATTAGTGAATTTAAATATAAGACCACCAAAATCATCCAGTCCAAGGAACAAAAAGGAAAAAGATGGAGAAAAGTGGACAGAGCTTGAGGAATCTATGTGACACCATCAACTTACCATTATATGCATTGTGGGAGTCTCAGAGAGGATGAAAAAGAAAAAGAGTCGGAGAAACTATTTAAGAAAATAATGGCTGAAAACTTTCCAAGTTTAATGAAAGACATGAATATATACATCCAAGATGCTCAATGTATTGCAAATAGATTAAACCCAAGTAGGTTCATGTCATGGCATTTTATAATCAGACTGTTAAATGTCAAAGATAAAGAGAGAATTCTGAAAGCCACAAGAGAGAAGCAACACGTCATGGACAAGGGAGCTTCAATAAGATTAAGTGCCTCTTTCTCATTGGAAATCATGGAGGCAAGAAGGCAGTGGGTAAATATATTTAATGTGCTGAAAGCCAAAATTTGCCAATCAAGAATTCTATGTCCAGGGCAGGCCACGGTGGCTCATCAGCAGGCAAGAATGCTCGCCTGCCATGCCAGAGGACCCGGGTTCGATTCCCAGTGCCTGCCCATGTGAAAAAAAAAAAGAATTCTATATCTAGCACAACTGTCTTTTAGAAATGAGGAAGATTAAGACATCCCCACCTAAACAAAAGCTGAGGAAGTTTATCACCACTAGAGCAGCCATACAAGAGATGCTAAAGGGAGTTCTTCCAGTTTAAAAGACACTAAACAGTAGATAGAAATTGCATAAAGAAAGAATCTCTGTGCCTGTCTTGGTAGTAACCATAGCCAACTCTTAAATACAGCACTCTAAACAATAGACCACAGGGGCTTTCTGAGAAAATTGAACTCACCCTACAGATTTGCAGTTAAGCAATACCAGGTGTTAAGCCCAGTAGAGATAGCCTAACCCAATGGACAAGCTTTCCATACTAATCCATTTATATCTGCTCCCTGTTTTGGAAACCCTCCCAAGCAATAAGGAACTTGGATGTCCACTGGTGATTTTAGCTCCCACTACCTGGCAATTCCCTAAATGCTTTTATAAGCACCTGTGAATACGTGGTCATTGAAATTTCCACTCCATTTTTGGTTTGAGGTCTCCCTGCTTGTGAACAGTTTTTCTCTCTTAATAAACTCTTTTAATGCTTTAAAAAATAAAAAGAAAGAATCTCTGATAAAGGTAATGACATGGGTAAATATAAATGCCAGTACTATTGTATTTTTGTTTTTTAACTCCACTTCTTATTTCCTAAAGGATCTAAAAAGCAAATGCATAAAATGTAATTATAAATCTGTGGTTTGGGACTCATAATGTATAAACATGCAATTTCCTATAAGAATTATATAAGTGGGAGTTGCCAGGGGCCATAAAAACATAGTTTGTACGTACCTTTGAAGTTAAATTGGTATCTAAGCAAAGGAGAGTATTATAGATTAAGGGTGTTCAATTTAAGCCCCATAGTAACTAAAAAGAGAATACGACAGCTCATAGAACTGAAATTAGAGTATAGGTAGCCAGAGGTGGGGGAGCCTAGAATGGGGAGTTAATGAATAATAGGTAATAGGGTTTTGAATGGGGAGATGGGAAACTTTTAGTAATGGAAAGTTGTGAGGGTATAGCAGCAGTGTAAATATGAGTAATCTCATTTAACAGTATGCTTGAGAGGTTTCGATGGGAACATTTAGATTGTATAATGAGCAACTAAAGAAATAATTAAATGCAATATGTGATCCTGGATAGGATCTAATAAGGGAGGAGAAAACACCCAAAAGGACAGTTTTAGGACATATGAAAAAATTGTAATGTAGACCGTAAGCTTTATGTCAGTGCGAAATTTCTTGAACTTGATAACTGCAATTAAGGTGGTTACAAAAGTGAATACCTAGATCTTAGGAAATGTACATGGCAGTATTAAGTGCTCAAGGAGCATGATGTATACAACCTACATGACAGTGTTAAGTGTTCAAAAAATGTATTGATAAATATACAGACAGACAGATAGATAGATAGAATGATTCAGCAATTTTTTTTTTTTATTTTAACATGGGCAGGCACTGGGAATTGAACCCAGGTCCTCGGGCATGGCAGGCAAGCATTCTTACCTGCTGAGCCACGTGGCCCACCCGATTCAGCAAATTTGACAAAATGTTAAAATTGGTGGATATGTTATCAGGGGGAATAGGGGTATGCTTGAATTCTCTGTATGGGAGTTTGTATCATTTTTGTAACTGTTCTGTAAGTTTGAAAGTATTTAAGAATGAAAAATTTAAAAAAATTAACTCTATTCTTATTGTACATCCTGTATTGCTGTTCATTTGTCTGATATTGATTTGCTATTTCTATGAAAGCCTATACAATTTTCTCTTTGTTTTTTTTTGTTTTTTTTTACATTTTATTGTAATGTGTCTAAGTGTTTTTTCCCCTCTATTTTCCTATTTGGCATTCTATGGGTCCTTTTAATCTAAGACCTTTCAAAACATCTTTAATTCTAGGAAGTTATCTTCATTAAAAAATTAAGTTCTCCTCTCCATTTTACCCTTCTGGAACTGATTTTCCAGATGTTGGCATTTATACTCCTACTCTCCATGTTGCTTTGTTTTCTTTTTATATCCTCTATCCCTTTGTCCTTTCTTGTTAAAATCTGGGAGAAGTCCTCAATATGATCTTGACATTTATTAATTTGTTATTCAGTTGTATTAATTCTGCCATTTATTCTATCTCTGTGTTATATCTTTCAACTATTACCTTTTCAATTCTAATATTTCTTCTTTATTCTCTTTATGATTTTTCATTATTGCTTCATTTTCTAAATCAAATCTCTTATTATATTTATGTATATTTATCATGCTTATTTTAAAAATTTCACCATCTATTCCCAATCTGTTGTGGCTGTATTTATTACAGCAATATCAAATTGCTATAAAATTTTCTAAATGCCTACTTTCACTTTTTTTACTTAACTTATCATGGACCAGTGACATCAGCCCTCAAACCACACTTTGACTAGTACTGTCCTAACATGTATTGGGAAAGAGTGTTGATCAGGATGGCATACTGTATTAGTCTTTCCAGTATTCCTTTTCTTTACTATAAGAAGACTGTACTTATGTGCCCATTGCTATGTAACTTTCAGTGCCTCTCTGTAGGCAGAGCACTTCTCTGCCCTGTTGCCTGGCTTGATCTTGTGAGCCGATGGAATGTGAGCAAAGTGACACCTATTTGTGAGTAAAAGGTATTAGAAGTTTCAAGCAGCTCTCCTGCTCTTCCTCTTTAATGCAAGAACAGTATGCCCCAAATAGAGACTGCTACTCCAGCCTTGGTCGTAAGGAAATAATGAAAAATCGTAACAAACTGAGGCACAGGGCACCAACATGTAATGTGAGCAAGAAATATATACTCATTATTGTAAGGCAAGGGTCAGCAAACTATAGTTCATGGACCAAATCCAGTCTACAACATGTTTTTGTAAGGCCAATGAACTAAGAATGTTTTTTGCATTTTTAAAGGTTTAGGAAATAATAAAAAGAAGAACATTTTGTGATGTGAAAATCATATAAAATTAAAATTTCATTATTCATAAATTTTTATTAGGACACGGGCATCCTCATTCATTTACTTATTGTCTGTGGCTGCATTCATGCTGTAACAACAGAATTGAGTGGCTGTGCCCAAGACCATATGGTTCACAAAACTTAAAAATTTGCTATCTGGCTCTTTATAGAAAAAGTTTGCTGACCCCTGTTTTAAGCTACTAAGATTTTGAGGCTTGTTGTTGCCTCAGAAAAGACAACTAATACAGTCATGAGGAGTTTAAGGAGCGAGAAGAGGAGTAGTCCAGAGAAGGGAGTGCCAGGCACCACAAAATATCCTTAATCCCTCCCCTTTGCTGTCATTGTAGATGACTCTCCTGAACTTTTACCTTTAAACTCCTAGGGAGAAACAGCATTAGAAGGAGGCAGGCTCTTAGCTTACATTTCCTTAGCCTTGGGTATTTAGAGAAGAGTGGTGGAATGAATAATTAAGTGCAATAGTAAGTCCACCCTTGTCTTCATTCCCCAGCAGGATATGGTGCCTCCCATGTCAGTGCTGGCAACCTGAACTTGTTGAAAATAATTTTATTTATCTGAGCCCCACTCAAAGTTGGCCGGGCTTTGGGTTACTTAGTAAATGGATTGGAGTAACACCCAAATGTGCTATATGTTCCTTCCAAAACCCAAAGAGCTCCTGGAGAGGATGGTGGAAAGAATGGAGTAGGGAGCTCCAGAAATTAGTCCTTACTCCAAAACAACCATTGAACTGGCAGGAACTATCTGAATAAACTATTTTGAAACTCTGGAATCTAGTAAAATACTCTACAGCATGCAGGGAAGAGTTGGAGAAAGAGGCAGGTAAATGTCAGTGAATTTCACACTCTTTGCAATGGCTACCATCCTCCATACCCAAACTGCATGATAGGCAGCAGTAGGGACTGCAGCTTGGGCTCCTGGTGCAGCTTGCTGGCACCAGGATGGGCTATAAGGATGTAGCCCTATAAAATCCTGGGAAGTGTCACCTGATCACTGATTAGTAGCTTTGAATCAGCTACTTCAACTAACTGGGAAACCAACTTTGAGGTCAGGTATTGTTCTAACCCCCATCAGATAAAAGCAGCAAAGGAGTCTAAAAGAGGGAGTACTTATTTTTTTCTCTTTTCTCTTTCCATTCCCAGTTTGGGAGCAAAAATAGTTTGGAAAGGTCATAAATTGATGGCTCCAGCATTCCAAAAAACAAAACAAACAAATGAACACAAAAACACAAACCTAGCAATCCCAGAGGAGTGTGAGAACTAAATTTCTAGATTTATAACAAGATAATACTCAGAATGTCCAATTCTGAAATAAAAAATCATAAAACACACAAAGAAACATGAAAGGATGGCCTATTCACACACAAAAAGAATTTTCCAGAAACCATCCCTAAGGAAGCTCATACATTGGCACTATTAGTCAAAAACTTTAAATCGACTGTCCTAAATATGTTCAATGAGTTAAAGGCATTCATATACAAAGTACTAAAGGAAGTTAGGAAAATGTTGTCAGAATGAAATAAAGAGATAGAAATTATAAAAAAGAACCAAACAAAATTTGGAGCTGCTAAGTACAGTTGTTACAATGAAAAATACAATAGGTGGATTCAATAGCAGATTTGAACAGGCAGAAGAAAAGATCAGTGAACATGAAAACAGCACCATCGAAATTATCCCATGTGAAAAGCAGGAGGAAAAAGTAATGAAAGAAAATGAAAAGAGCCTGAGGAACCTGTGGGACATCATCAAATATACCAACATTGCATCATTGGTGTCTCAGAAGGACAAGAGAAAATGAAATGGGCACAAAAAAGTATTTGAAGAAATAATGACCAGAATGTTCCAAATGTGATGAAAGACATGAATATATACATGTGGGAAGCTCAACAAACTCAAAACAGGATAGACTTTATGACAGCATCAACAAGAAACATTACAGTGAAATTGTCAAAATCCAAAAACAAGGGTCTGCCTGGTGTGAGAGTTGACTGTATACCTATTGCAAGCTTCTGGGACTCTAACCTAAACCAGCAAGCCACTAGCCTGGACAGTGGCACTGGAGGCTACAATAAAAGCTAGCCTAATTGAAGATACCTATCAATAAATATTCTTCACATTGGAAGTAGAACCTGGAGACAAGATTTTTCTTACTTTAAGCAGTTTTGATGGTAGAGAGAAGGTGGTCTTACAGTGTAGGGGAATCACCAGAGGATCCTTGGATCTAATAGACAAAAATGGGCCAATACAGATCCAGATGAATGTTAGCAGATGCTACAGCTTTTACCAAAATCTGTGTGGGGCAGGGTGAAGGAGATCTTAAGAGAGAGGCTCAGTCTGTCTGTCGTAGTTTGCTTCTGGAATGCAATATATTAGAATTGGAACAGCTTTTAAAAAAGGAATTTGATACTGAATGAAGCTGCATGTGAGAATGATAGAGGGAGGAGGGCTGGGGACATAAATGAAATCAGAAAGAAAGATAGATGTTAAAGACTGAGATGGTATAATCCAGAATGCCTGGAGTGTATAATAATAGTGAAATGCACAATGTACAAATTTTAAAAATGCTTTTGCATGAGGAAGAACAAAGGATTGTCATTATTGCAAGGTGCTGAAAATAGATGATAATTAATACTTTAAAATATCACCTTAGGTGTGAGACTAAAGCAAAAAATGTTTATTTGTCACAAAAT
>PVIY010036248.1:0-25601 GCA_004026745.1 Myrmecophaga tridactyla
GCACAGGGCACCATCAGTACTGTCTCATCATGGTCCAAACTAACACTCTCTCCCAGGACCATCTCTCATCCCTGGGGACATCTGGCAATGTGTGGAGGGATTTGGGGCTGTCATGACTGGCCAGTGCTCCTACAGTCCAGTGGGTAGAGGTCAGGGAGGCTGCTGAAGGTCCTCCAATGCAGGAGACCACTTCACACACCAAAGAATAATCTGGACATAATGTCAATACTGCCAGGATTGAGAAACACGGGTCTACATCCAGCTCAAGCTCCCTGTTAGGGGATGAGCAGTCCACAGCCTGGTGAATTGTGCTTCACAGCTATAGGAAGAGCTGGGGTCCCAGAGTTATTCCCTGGGATCGAATAATGATGCTGCCTTCCACCTGTCAGACCAAAGGGCAGAGGTGGGTGCGGCTTCAGGCGCGCTCTCCTGCCCCTGGGCAGGTCCTGGAGCTGGACTTCAGGCTTCAGCCGGGTCGCGGAGGTGGTAGGGGGTTGAGTCGAGCATGACAACAGGGCATTGGAGCAGTTCACTTTGAGTGCGGGGTCAGGATCCGCAGCGGGGTCTGCGACCAGGGCTCACGAGGAAGGGCTTCGAGGCCAGCTTCTTTCCCAGGCTCGGGGTTGTTTCGCGAGGCTGGCACAAGGCCCATCCTGCCTCCGTGCCCCGCGCAGTCCTCCAGGAGCGCCGCAGTCTCCGCGCACCGGCCCGCGCCCGCTGCCCGCCTCTACCCGTAGGCGGACGTGAGGGGGTCCGAGCCGCCCATCCACCAGGGGCTTGCGCTCCGGGGCACCCCGGCTCTGGTGTTCGCGGTGCTGCGCCTTGACCCGCTTTAGAAATGCCTTGAAAACAAACAAACATATATATAAAGAAAAAATATATCACGCACACAATTCAGTGCTGGCAATTACACTCACACGAAAAGAGAGAAATAGAGGCACCAACTCTACAGATGTAAAAAACAACAACAAAAAAAAACATTAGAAACTGAGGCTGCGAGATGCCTTTTCTAAAGCCTCCCGCTTCAAACCCCAGAGCGAGGAAAATCATGCACATTTGGCGGCCCCTTCCCTTAACCCCTTTACGTTACAGCTTTGTAACCATACAGCCTCGGGATCCCAGGAGAGCTTTTCCATAAACTGCCCCTCGGGTCGTGGGAATGAGGAGGGAGCATCCCCAGGCAGCAGCGTCTGTGGTGGAAGGACAGACAGCCGATGGTTCTCAAACTGCCTCATGGTTTAATCCTACATTCTTGGCAAAGTTGAGCGTTGTCATCCCGTGGGCCCAGAATTTCATCTCTAGGGTGCAGCAGGGAACATTGCTGATTGTCCCTCTTAATTGTGGCTTCAGTTCAGAAAACCAACACTTTTACTCCTGGTTATGGATTGTAAGATTATCACCGTTTCCTCTCATTTTGGGATAGTTATGCTGTTTCTCAACGGCTAAAGCTCATAGGCATTACATTGTATAGTTACTTACTAATAAACTTCACTCTTTCTTAATTTTAGGACGTCCGTTCAATCGTTCTGTCTGAAGCTTATTTACTAGTCAATTCCTTAGGAAGATGCAAGAAAAACATACTGATTTCCTGCGTCTTGATCAGAGCCTCCTTGGAATCTCTGAACTTAAACATAAGATGGGTTGGATATGAAATTCTCAGCTCAGCTATTACTTCATTGAGTACTTAAATATTTCACACTATTGTCCTCTAGTGTAAACTTTTTGACTTTTAATGGTCAAAAAGTCAGGACAATCAGACTTCCTTTCCATTCTAAATGGCTCAGTCATTTGCCACAATGCCCAAAGGACTTTTTATTTTTCTTTGAAGTGCAGTCATTTTTCTAGCATGAGCTTTCAGTCTATACTTTCAAATCATTTTTATTTCAAGAAATCTCTTTGAGGCACAGTTTTAAAAGTTGTATTTTTTAATTTCATTCCTTTGATTTTCTTTTTTTGGGGGGATGCATCCATATATATCTTTCATTCATTTTGGGGACTCATTCATATATATCTTATATCATGTATATATATGATATATATATATGATCATAACAATTTGGTTTTAATGGTTACTTGGAGAACAGAAGATAAAATGTAGCACCTGCACAAGGTGGAGAGTTAGTTTGAACACTTCCTAATAAGTCCAGCTCTTCCAAATAATTAAAAACTCCATTCAATGTGACTAGATAAGCTATTACCGCACAAGGAGAGATAGTAATGAAATAAGGAAATGGGCATTTCTTAGCCTAAGCCCTAAATGAAACCAAGTCTACTCAAAAAAAATTGATACTATAAACCAGCCCTCAGTTGAGTGTGGAGGTTGACTTTTTGCTACATTTGTAATTTGGGGGTAATTTTTTTTAAAGTGGAATATTAGTTTATATCTGTTGTGCTTCTATAATGCAAACTAATTAAACTCTCTCACCTGAAACCCTTTCCTAGACCTCAAAGATTTACAAGACTTAATTCCAGTAAACATGAGACAAAAAAAAAATGAAGAACACAAAACAGACACAAAGAAATTAGTCACTATGAGTGAGTACCAGGAGAAAAAGAAACATCATCATAATTTCAGCAAAGACTTCAGATGCCAGAATTATTGGATTTCAAATATGAAATAACCACTTTAAATATATTTAAAGAATTGAAAGATGACATTAAAAGAAAGGAAAAGGAGCCTCTCTGGGGAATAACTCCCCTCTCCTGTTTGCAGGCCCAGCCCTTGCCCAGCCCAGTTATGCTGAATTTTATGGACCTGCGAGCAGGTAGGGAAAAGGTGCATCTTTCTTTGGCCCTTTATTACCAGTTGGCATCTCATAGGTTTCAACCTTACAAATGTTATATCCCCCACTCCTTCTCGCTCCTTATCCTCCCTGCCCAACATATCCCAAGTTTTAGTCACACCCAGCTGTGAACTCCATCTTTTCTCATCACTCAGAGCCACCATGCTTTTGTCATTTAACTCCATCTCTAAACCCCTGCACTGACCTCTTGGGGGAGCCCCAAAACATATTTTTCTCCCTGCTTTACCCTCTTGATACGGTTATAACATTTCATATTATATTACATTAAATTTTTTTAATATCTGGGATACTAACAGAGCCTTTCCTAGGTAGTATGTGTATAATATTGTCACTATGGAAATTAACTAATAATTTGTCTATGATTTATTTATCCGATTCATCCTTATGTTCCTTCAGGAAGTGGCTTGAGTTGCACATTCTTCCCAGTTCTATTTAGAGAACCTGACATTTATTAAGGGCATAATTTCTAAAGGTTTGATGAAAAATGCGTGAATGCTTGCATAAGTGAATGAATAATTCTGGAATGAATGAATTCTGCCAGTTTAAGCACACAGAACCCAAGCTGCAATAATACAATACTATTTGCCAGTAAAGAAAACTCTGACAGCCAAGATGCAAACCAGAAACCTCTGAGACGGGATCAAAATTATTTTCTGTGTATTATTTCATGTATTATTTTATTTGTCCAGTATATTCTTCATTTTCAATTGTGTGACAATTGTTATACCAAGTTGGTGTAAAATGGTTGAAGCAGTAACAAAGTGTCATTTGTATACATATTGTACATGGACCCCATAATCAAACAAAGGCAAATATAGCATGACATGATATATGATATGATATGACATGATATGATATGACATAAGAATAACAAATCCAAGCTTATAGTCTCTGGAATACTCGATGCTGCGTTCTCTCTTTAGAGCACCTGAAGCTACCCATCAGATGTCTGTAGAGCTGTCCGTTGAGAACAGCACGCTCTCTACAGGTGATATCATCTTTAGAGAAACAAAGCGGGTTTCAAATAGGGTACCCGACCCGAATCTCTTGCCTGTAGGTGCTTCTCTCTGATTCTACTGCTTCCCACGTGGACAGCTCGGCGGCAGGCCCTCTGGCTGGCGTGCAGCAGGATCAATACTAATGAAGACCGAGTGTTCTCCGAGGCAACACCGAGGAGGTCATCTGGTACATGAGACCACAGCGTTGACAAACGCCTTCTAACAGGGTCACTTTAACGCGCTTCATTTTAAATCTGTCCCAGAAGCCCAGGAGTTCAGGACCGTCAGGGAGTGACCGGTGCTGCCACGGCCACTACTGGATCCCCCTGGCCTTGGAATTGAAGAATGGCGTCTCTGGGAAGGGTGGATGGGGAGGAGGGAGGTGGAGAAGCATGGGCCTTGCTGGTTTCTTTTTCTTAAACTTCCCACTCTATAATAATTTCAAAATTATAGGACAGTTGCAAAAATAGTGCAAAACCCATAGAGAACTCCAACATACCCCACCCCAAATACCCAGTTCCACAATTTTAACATTTTACTACATGGCTATATCATGTATCTATCCACCTATCCCACTATCTGTCTGCCTGTCTATCTGTCAATCACCTATCTATCTGCTTTCTAAACAGTTGGGAATTTAATGCACAATGGGTGTAGGGTTTCTGTTTGCGGTGATGGGAAGTTTTGCGTAATGGATGGTGTTGAGGGTACTGCAACCCTGTGAATGAGACTCCATTCCACTGAGTGGTATGCTTGAGAGTGGGTGAGATGGGAAATTTATATGCATATTTGTGTATGAATATGTTTCCACAGCAAAATGGAAAAAGGAGCAGCTAAAGAGATAATGACAAATAAACACAATACATGTTCTTGAAGTGGATCCAATAATGTAGGAGAAAGGGCTCAAAGGGACATTATTAGGACATATGTAAATCTTCAAATTTAGACTGTGTCCTAGTTTGCAACCTGCCAGAATGCAATATACCAGAAACAAAATGGCTTTTTAAAAGGGGAGTTTAATAAGTTGCAAATTTACAGTTCTAAGGCCGCGAAGTGTCCCAACTAAAGCAAATATATAAAAATGTCCAAATTAAGGCACCAACACAAATATGAGTTCTCATATTTCCAAGGAGAAATTTATTACTAGGTGCATAGCAGGAGACCAGATGGTCTATTGGCCCAACATCAGTACCCCCAAACTGCAGTAATTCTGACAGTTTTATATTATTGGAGGAGGGCAGGCTTTAGGATAATAAGCACAGTGGCCCCAAATGATATAATTAGAGGTGATCTAATTATCAGTCATTGTGCTGGTTCAAAAGGATGTATGTCCCCTAGAAAAGCCATGTTCTAATCCTAATCCCATTTTGTAAAGGAAGCCGTTTCTTCTAATCCCTATTCAGTACTGTATGTCTGAAAAACTCCCTGGAGATGTGACTTAATCAAGAGTGGTTGTTAAACTGGATTAGGTGGAGACATGTCTCCACCCATTTGGGTGGGTCTTGATTAGTTTACTGGAATCCTATAAAAGAGGAAATGTTTCAGAGAAAAGGAGATTTGGAGAGAGCAGAGAAGAGCAACAGAACAATGAGAAAGCCACAACAGAGAACGCTGCAGAACCATGAAGCAGAGAGTCTACCAGCTAGCAACTTTTAGAGATGAAGAAAGAAAACGCCTCCCAGGGAGCTGGAGAGGAAGCTAGCAGATGACACCGTGTTCACATGTGCCTTTCCAGATGAGAGAGAAACCCTGAACTTCATCGGCCCTCTTGAACCAAGGTATATTTCCCTGAATGCCTTAGATTGGACATTTCTATAGACTTGTTTTAATTGGGACATTTCCATGGCCTGAAAACTGTTAACTAGCAACTTATTAAATTCCCGTTTTTAAAAAGCCATTCTGTTTCTGGTATACTGCATTCCAGCAGCTAGCAAACTAGAACAATCATGCACGTTTTGATCACATGCTCAGTTACAGAACGCATATAAGAAAATGGTGACCTTAACATGATGACAGGCGTGAATTTTAGTATTATAATGGGTTTAGGTGACAAAAGTTTAAAGTCTAAGCTATTGCACATGCCAATAGAGCCTATTTTGATTAAATTCAGTCTCAGTTCTCAGGAGAACTTTGGACTTGCAGTTGGTTAGTTCTGGGCTGACCCAAGGCCCTTCATTTGTAAATATTAGGGGCTGTCTTTAGTGATCATAAGACTCCAAAGTCGGAAAAAAAGATAAAATGTTTACAAGTGAAGGTCAGTCACAATGTTTTTACAATCACAAAGGCACAAGATAAAGGCTCTACAGTCATTATCAGAGATCAAGGCAGCTGGATTACAGTTCAGAGATTTCAGTCATTTCCCTCTGTTTGCTCTAATATGACAAAAAGTAAATGGGAATATCTGTGTGATGATTTGGTAGTCGTGACCATTCCTTAAATCCTAAATTCTCGGTTACGTTCTTGGGCAGGCAAAGCCGTCTGCCATCAGTCCGTGCACAGAACATGAAAAAGGAAGAACACTCACAAAGCAGCACTCAACGGACATCCTCCAGCTTGACGCCTCAGTAGGCTGTGTTGAAAACTCCTTGCCGCTTGTCGCACCAAACTGAAATGTCCGTAAAACCTGCCTGGCAGTATGTTCAGGTTCACACACCCAATTCTATGGTTCCGACCATGGAAGGGGCCTGAGGCTTAGAATGGTTTTATCACTTTCCTCTCCCTCCTGGGAGCCGAATGCCTGTTAGGGGGAGTGGCTGGAAATGGTCTGCAAGCGCCGCGGAGTAGCTGCAAGAGTGTGGAAGGAGGCAGGTCATGAAAATAGGCAACGCAGGGAATGCTCAGCTGCCCCATGTATCTTCAGGAGGCAGCAGCCGTCCACTCTGTCCTCCATTGACTGTGGCTACACCCAGTGCCAGGCCCCAGCTCTCTGTAACTCTGTGTCCTGGTCTTTCCCTGATCCACCCATCAGATCCTACATGCCTGGTCAACGCTCTGAGAGGCAGGGGAAGTGACTCCCGATGGCATCTTTTCCCTGGACCCCATCAGGGACTTCTTTCTCACTAGCTTCATGTCCCAAGTGTGTTTGGATGAGGGTGGGAGGTTGAGGGAGGAAGGCATGCATGACGGCAATGCACGCTTATGTCTTTGCTCTGCAAAATGTGTATTTCACTTTTCTGAAAATGTGATTTTTAAATTTTAAATATGGAAATAAGCCATATTGAAAGAGTTCCTGAGGTAGTTTGAAGCTGTTATATACCCAAAAAAGGTAGTATTCTGTTACTCCCTTCCTGTGGGTGTAGGTCTATTGTGGGTGGGACCTTTTGATTAGTTATTTCAATTGGTATGTGACCTGCCTCATTCAAGGTGGGTCTAAATCCTCTTACCGGAGACCTTTATGAGAAGATAAAAGACAGAAGCTAAGAGACACAGAACCTAAGAGATGAAACTGAGAGACAGTCATGGAAAAAGCCCCAGAGAAGCTGAGAGACGTGACTCACCCACAGAAGCTAAAAGAGGAGGCTACGGAAGTCAGAAGCTGGAAGCAACAGAGCCTGGGACAGAAGCAACGCCAGATGCCACCTTGTGCCTTGCTGTCTGACAGAGGAGCCTAAGCTCACTGGCATCCAGTCTTCAGAGAAGGTATCGTCCGGTGGATGCCTTAATTTGGACATTTTCAAAGCCTTAAAATTGTAAACTTGGAAGCTAATAAATCCCCATTGTTAAAGCCAATTCGTTCTTGGTGTATTGTATTTCAGTAGTTTTAGTAAACCAAAACAGCTACTCATCATAAATGTGTTAAAAGAATCAACATTATAATTCTCTGAAAATATTCTAAACTGGAGACTTAAAAGAGGATTTCATTTATCAGCTGTTTTTTTTAATTATTTTAAAAATATGGCATATATACAAAAATTATTTAAAAATTTTTTTCTAAAAACGTTAAACTCTTTAAAAGTCAATTGTGATGATAAAAAAAAATATTTAGGCCCTCTAGCCTCCTATATTCTGGAGCAGCTAAAAGGAAAAAAATCCGAGAGGATCATATGGTAGCCCATGACAGACTCTGGGATCTGTCCTCTAACTACTTGTTGAAGAGTGCTTTGAAAATGATTGCTTTTTTATTTCTTTGCTTTGTGTGTGTATATATATATATACATATATATGTGTGTGTGTTATATTATACAATGAAAAAGTTAAAAAATAAGCAAAAAATTAAACTTTTTAACAAAGCATATATACAAAAAAGTAATAAATTTCAAAGAACACTATAACAAATAGTTATAGGACAGATTCACAGTTTGGTATGGGTTACAGTTCCCTCAATTTTAGGTTTTTCTTTCTAGCTGCTCCAAGACACTGGAGACTAAAAGAAATATCAATATAATGATTCATCAGTCACACTCATTTGTAAAATTCTGTCTTGTCTGTTATAACTCCTTTCTCCTTTGATCTTTCTCCCAATCTTTATATGTATTTGGACTATGCTCATTCTGACTTTTTCAGGTTGGAAGGGGCTGCCAATAATATGGAGTTGGGGGGGTGGAACCAGTTGATAATCTGGAGAGGCTGGCCCCTTTGTATTTCAGGACTTATATGACCTAGGAACCCATCTGGAGGGTGTAAGTTTCTGGAAAGTGAAAGCATGAGACCTTTGTAAGATCTCAGATAAAGCCCTAGGTGTTCTTTAGGGTGCAGGAATGGTTTTCACTGGGAATTGGCAAACCATGATAAATAGCAATATCTAGCTGAAGATTACATGAGAGTATCCTCCAGAATAGCCTTTCGACTCTATTTGAATTCTCTCTGCCACTGATACATTATTTTTTACAATTCCTTTCTCTCATTTGGTCGGGAAGGCATTGTTGAGCCCATGGTGCCAGGGCCAGGTTTATCCCCGGGAGTCATATCCCACGTTGCCAGGGAAACTTTCACCCCTGGATGTCATGTCCCATATATGGGGGAAGGTAATGATTTTCTTTGCAAAGTTGGGCTTAGAGAGAGAGAGGCTACATCTGAGCAACAAAAGAGATCCTTTGGAAGTAACTCTTTGGCATGTCTATAGGTAGGCTGAACTTCTCTACTACAGAAATATACTTCACAAGACAAGCCTCAAGATCAAGGGCTTGAAAGTTCCCTTGAGGGAAGAAGGAGGAAGTATTAAATGTCCCCATCTGGGGAATTCCTAAGATTCTCACAAGCAGAGGGGACAATCAATTCAATAGGCTGAGCCCTTGACCTTGGGATTCACCCTTATGAAACTTATTCCTGCAAAGGAGAAGATAAGCCTAGTTATAATGATCCCTAAGAGCCACCCCCAGAGAATCTCTTTTGTTGCTCAGCTGTGGCCTCTCTCTCTAAGCCAAGGTGGCAGTGAGCTCACTGCCCTCCCCACTATGTGGGACATGACTTCCAGGGGTGTAAATCTCCCTTGCAATGTGGAACAGGTCTCCCAGACTGAGCCAGGACCCAGCATCATGAGATTGAGAAAGGCTTCTTGGCCAAAAGAGGGAAGAGAGAAATGAGACAAAATAAAGTTTTAGTGGCTGAGAGATTTCAAAGAGAATTGAAAGGTTATCCGGAGGTTATTCTTATGCATTATATAGATATCCCTTTTTAGTTTACGGTGTATTGGAGAGGCTGGAGGGAAGTACCAGAAACTGCTGAGCTGTTTTCCAGTCGCCTCGATTCTTGAAGATGATTGTATAACTATATAGCTTTTACAATGTGACTGTGTGATTGTGAAAACCTTGTGTCTGTTGCTCCTTTTATCTAGGGTATGCACTGATGAGTAAAAAAAAAATAAGGATATTAAATAAATTAGATAGATAATAGGGGGCACAAAGCGTAAAACAATTGGGCAGATTGAAATACTAGTGGTCAATGAGAGAGAGGGATAAAAGGTATGGCATGTATGAGTTGTTTCCTTTTTTCCTTTTTGTTTCTTTTTCTGGAGAGATGCAAATATTCTAAAAATGATGATGGTGATAAATAAATAACTATGTGATGATATTGTGAGCCATCAGTTGTATACCATGTATGTGTGTGAAGATTTCTCAATAAAAATAATTATGAAAAAAAAAGATCAAGGGCTTGACTTATTGACTTGGGAGTCCCTAACATCTGAGACAGTATCAGGGTTTTTCTGGTGGTAATACCTTTATAGTTCCATATTTTCTCTCCCATTCCTCAAGTGACTTTGCAAATGTTTTTTTAGTTATCTGTTCAACATACTCTCGGATGTATCAGGACATTACATTAAGCTATATAGCATTACAAATCCTCCTTCTCATCCTGGGCTCCCTGTGTTTGGGTTGTTTCAATGATCTATACAGATAAGTTGAGTTGGATTATGTGTTACATAAAATTTAGGTTTTAGACAAAATAAACCTCTCTTCCTTTGGTCTGATTGGGCAGGTGAAGTTCTAAAATGCAGACAATGTCCTCCTTACCCTTGTATTCTGATTTATTTTAGTACCAACCTGATCAGCTTCATTCTTATCTCTAGTTGAAGCCTGATCTTTTTTCAGCTTTCAGCAGTTGTGTGTGGCAGTGCTGACCTTCAGACCAGCAGAGCTCCTAGCCTGAGTCGCACAGGTGTCACATAGGTACCTAAAGTTCCAAGGAAATACCAGGTCATACATACTTAACACAGTCTTTCAAAATCTAGAAATATCATTGACAGCTCTGGGCTAGATATGAATGCTGTAAGAGCTTACAATCTGGGCCTCAATCTTCTTATAATTGTTTTCTAAAAGAGACCACACAATATTTGCTCTTTTGGTCAAGGGGCAGTGCTTGGCTCATCCCTGCCTCCCTGTCCGTGCACTCCTGAGGGCTCCGGGCTTCCGTATGGAAAGGAGAGCAGTAGGCGGTGTGCACCAGCTGGATGGTCTCTATGAGCAGGGAAAGCTGGTTCACCGGCCCCAGGTTCCCCACAGGAGCTCGGGACTGCAGAACTGAGGGCTGAGCTCCCAAGCCAGTGGCAGGGCAGGCACCTCCTGGGGGCGGCCTCTCGTCCCTGGTGGGGTCTCCACTGAGCCCATTCACCGGTTCTCTCGTCTCATTTCCTCAGCTTTTCCTTCCAAGGCCTCATTATGTGGTGTAGACGACCCGCCCAGGTCACCTGCACCCTGGAATTGCCATCCCAGCATTTTTTCTGTCCCTTCTCTTGCTGTTCCTTGGAGCAGGGGTGAACTCCACCTATCCTATTCCACCATCTTCCCATAACTCATCAGCTGTTTTTTCTTTTTAAGCTGGAGATGAGTCACCTTTACACAACTTTAAAATTAAAGAGACTGGGAGGGTTTGCAATGCAAAGTCATTCTCCTTTCCACATCTGACACTATGGCAACCCCTACAAATAATATTTTAACTAGTGTTTTGGAAATATTTTAACTAGTGTTTTGAAGGCAGGGAAGGGTGACCTGGCACTCGAGATCATTTTTAACTTTAAATTGTTTCTTCCATCAGATGCATTGTTCTCAGTAGTGATGGGCATGCGAGACCGTGTTCACTGCTGACCCCAGGGTTAGCAGTGGGTCTCCACTCGGACTCTCTGTCCCCCTCCAGCTCTGCCCTTTCTTACTGTGGTCATTTTGGCAAGTTACTGCATGTCACTGGGACTCAGGAGCACCAGGACCAACCTGGAGATAATACGCCTACCCATTACCCATTTATACTGATCCTCACAGGGTTAGTGTGAGGCTGAAATGAGAGGATACCTGTCAAATACTAAGAAAAGTGACTGTAGCGGATACAACAAATGTTACAACTTTTTTATTTCCAAGAACAGAGTGCAAGCCAATTCGTTGCTTGGCTGAGTTTATGGAAGGCCAGGTTACAAATGGCTAGCCCATAAAAAAAAAGAATTAACCTTTCATTTTAGAATTGTCATTGTCTATATATTTTTATATTACCTTTCAGGAGGCACTAAACTAAGAAATATGACATAGAAAACAGAGTTCTGCACCTTCAGGGATTTTTCTGAAAGAAGGGAAGACAGACCCGAGCCAACACATATCCTGCAAACCAGAAAATGATCAAATGCTACAAAGTCTCGCTAAGTGTCTGCATTATTAAATTTCATAATCTACAGGAAGGCAGCAATAGCTGCAATGTACCACTCATCGTGTTTTTATCCAAAATGCAAATTTCATTATTAAATTTCATTCTAATAAAATTGAGGTATAGTTCCTGTAAAATATAGCAGATAAGTAAATAAATATTTATAGCAAATAAATATAGCAGAGGTGGCAAATTCATGTATTTAGAGGACTAGACATGTGGAACTGACGCTGCGGCCTGCTCGGTATGGCCCCTGGTGAACTAGAGGTAAAAACCATAAAGCTGTGTGACCTCGGGGAGAGCACTCAACCTCTCTATCCCTGTATCTGCAAAATCATGATAACACACAGTCTTGGTATGAAGATCAAATGAGGTAACTCATATACTGCACCTAACATAATACCTAGAGTTCAATACATATTAGATAATCTTATTAGCAATGATTCTAGAGTTATAATAATTTCCAATTAAGGTGCAGGGAGAATGACATGACCCATAGTGCAGGTAAAGCATGGGCCAAATTTCAGGCACTTAATAAAAAGACACCACAAGAGATAAGCTTTGGTACAAAAGAATTATTATAGGAACTTTGGATGTAGAAGTCACAAACTGAGGGGCCACTGGCTACAGCCAGCCTCAGGATGTGTTTGGCAAACACAGTGTTTATGAAGCAGTTTTCATTAGTTTAAGAAGGTCTAAAAATTGAGGTTTCCCACACGAGTTGAGTTTTGAAAACTCAGGAGACTTCTGGGTCCGCAGCCCCACGTGGTAATGCTTTGCTGGAGATCCGTGGTGCTTCCCAGTCCCGGGGAATCCCGTCGCTCCCTGACCCCCAGCTGGGCTCCCTGCCTTGCAGTGTCCGGCGCTGGCGGCCGAACTGGAGAACCGGGGGACCAAGGAGCTTGTCTGGGGGGTTCGGCCGAGCGATGGCTGGCTGCGGCCACCAGGGGGCATCCAGGGCCTGTCTCCTGTCCACCCCACAGCAGCCCCGGAGGCTTCCCACGATCCCGGCCAGGTCAGAGAAGCAGCGCGGGTCCATTGCGCGCCTGCTCCACGCGGGGAGCCCCGCAGAAGCTGCTCCGGACGCCCTCGCAGATGCACTTCCTCTTTCCTGGGTCAGGGGGACTGAGAGTCCGAAAGAGAAGGTGCAGAGTCCCCGCGTGCACCGGGGCCGAGCTCCTCTGGATTGCTGCAAGGACTCCATGTGGCTGCAGAATTTCCACTCCTGGCGTGTGCTCAACAACTGCATTTAGCTGTTTCTGGGATCACTGTGGCTTCTTAGTATTACTATTCTTTTTATTATTCGTTTTGGAAAGGAAGAAATAGAAAAGGTCTTTATTCAAAGATGAAATGATTACATATGTAGAAAAGTTTAAAAACGTAGTGGAACTAATAACTGAGGATAGCAAGCTCACTGGGCCCTAAGTTAATAGACAAGAGCCAGTTGCTTTCCTGTGGACGAGTGATGGAGGGTTAGAATTCGATTTAAAAAAATATTTACAGTAGCAACAAAAAATGAAATATTTGGGTATAAGTATAACAAATATATACAGGATCCTTATGTGGAAAAAAATCTGATGAAAGAAATCAAAGAAGATCTGAATAAATGGAACAATATTTGTGTTCACGGATTGGAGGACTCGATATTGCTAAGAGATCGATTCTTCCCAACTTGACAATAGATTCGGCACACTCCTGCCAACACTCCAGGAAGCCCACACGTGACTGAAGTTTCTGTGGACAGGCAGAAGCCCGGGAGTGGCCATCAGCTGTGGGCCGGCTGTCCCCCCGCAGTCGGGCTCCTGCTCCCCCGCCCAGGCCGACCTGACTTGCAGCCAGGCGGTGACCTCTGGGAGTGAAGGCCCGTGTCCCAGCTTCCCTGCGGCTGGTACTCCCGACACGGGGTCTGGGAAGAGGTGACAGGCCACGTCGGAGCGGCACCCGCTTCTGCCCCCCGCCTCCTGTGGCATGGCTGGCAGCTCCTGGGGACCTGGGCAAGGTAGAAGCACCTGTGGCTGGACACAAGGTCTACCTGGGCAAGGCCTGGGGAGCAGGTGTGGGGCAGGAGGCTGTCCTGGGGCCCCTTGGTGGTATCCTGGGGTAGAGCCGAGGCTGGAGGGCTGTGAGGGTCCCGGCTGCAGCCCCCCCTCAGGGACCCCCACACACCTCCAGGCCGCCAGAGCAGGTCCAGGCTTCCACACAAGGTTAAATGCAGCTGGACCTCCTCCTACCATTACCCCTCTCTGCTCTCCCCTAGGTCTCACTGCCCGCCTGCCCAGTAGCACCCCACCCCAATAACCCCTGTCCCACCTCCCAGCCTTCCCTGCTGGGGGTCTCCTGAGACCCTGCGCTTTTCCTCCTTGTAGCACTTTCCACACTTTTCATTGCATATTCACTTGTCTGCACAGCCCCTGGCCCCAACCCCTCTTCAACCCCAAAGGAGCTGTGCGGTGCAGCTCCCGCCCTCCCCCAAGGCAGGCACCGTGAGCTGGAGGACTGAGGGGGAAGATGCTTCCCAGACTAACACCCCACACCACCATCTCATGCACTGCGGGAGCTTCTGCAAGCATCTGTCCCAGCTCCTCCTCCTGTGACCGGACGTGGTCTCTGAGATAGAGACCCCAGGCGACTCTGCTGGGCAGCGGTGGGGTACACATAAGACATTGCTGCAAAGCTTTCAACTGCGAATTACCAGAACCAGCTGTGGGTTTGCCAATTTCCATGAACCTCAAAGAGCTGGGAGAGAATCCTGTGGGGCTCCGAGCACTCCTTCCCTGGCACTTCACATTTCTCTAAGTAGCCTGAGTGGGCAGAGAAGACCAGACACCTGCCCCCCACAAGAAAGGGTAGCTGTTTCAGCTAAGCTCCCCAGTCACCTCAGTTCTGCCCTCTCTGCACCACCCTGCTCCATTCTCAGACTTGAGTGAACAGCAGGATCACCTGGAGGATGTGTGAAACAGCCCGCAGAGCTCACCCCAGAGTTTCCGTTCAGTGGGTCTGGAGTGGGGCCTGGGAACCTGCATTTCTAACAGGTTGCCAGGAGTTGCAGAGGCTGCTGTGACCACAATTTGCACATGACTAACTTGGTTATTTTTTGTTTTTAATCTGCATGAAATAATAATGAGCCCTGACTCCCACAAGGTCCCAGTGTCTCTCAGCCATGGAAGATGGATGCATTTAAGACTCCATAGCCCTCTGGAGTGAAAATGCAGGAGGAGGCCTGGGTGGACAGGACAGTGGGGCCTATGTGGCCATCGGATGATCCCAGGGCTTGGAAACTCCCTCCCCCTCCAGGCACAGGGACTGACTCAGTCTTGAATAAAGTCAAGAAAAGAGAAGGGGACTTTTAGGGGGAAAGGGGAGTTTCAGGGATCCTGAGAAGGAGTTACCTGCATATTGCTGAGTAACCATCATGATATGAGAGGCAGGAAAGAAAGGCAGCAGAGATTTTCACAGGTGACATGGCTTACTACTTGCCCTGTGACCTGCTGTTTAGTTTGCTAGCTGCCGGAATGCAGTATACTGGAAACGGAGTGGCTTTTAAAAGGGGGAATTTAATGAGTTGCAAGTTCACAGTTCTAAGGCCAAGAAAATGTCCCAATCACAACAAGTCTAAAGAAATGTCCAATCAAAGGCATCCAGGGAAAGATAGCTTGGTTCAAGAAGGCCGATGAAGTTCAGGGTTCCTCTCTCATGTGGAAGGGCACTTGGTGAACACGGCATCATCTGCTAGCTTCTTCTCCTGGCTTCCTGTTTCATGAAGCTCCCCGGGATGCATTTTCCTTCTTCATCTCCAAAGGTCACTGGCTGGTGGACTCTGCTTCTCGTGGCTATGTCATTCTGCTCTGCTCTCTCTGAATCTCTTTCATTCTCCAAAATGTTCCCTCTTTTATAGGACTCCAGAAACTAATCAAGACCCACTCAAATGGGTGGAGACATGTCATCACCTAATCCAGCTTAACAACCACTCTTGATTAAATCACATCTCCAGGGAGATGATCTGATTACAGTTTCAAACATACCGTATTGAATAGGGATTATTCTGCCTTTATGAAATGGGATTTAGATTAAAACATGGCTTTTCTAGGGGACATACATCCTTTCAAACCAGCACACACCTACCCAGGTGTGATGAAGCTTCTCTAGGCTTGATTTCCCTATTGGGAGATGGGGACTGTTAAAAATAATGACATTCATGGGGTTGCAGTGGGGTTGAAAGAACATAAGCACTTGTACCCTTTGTCACAAATGAGTATTCCATATGTGGTATTACAAGCTGATAAGAATTCTATTAAGCAGATAATCTCAATCCTTTTGTAAAGCAATTATATGATAGACCCTTACATTTATCATCATAAAAAATGTCAAACAATACAAAATGATTACTAAACACTTGTGCTGGGCACTATATTAAGAGCTGTGCATGCAAGTCCCTTTGGGGGACTGTGGAGAAAGGAGGAAATATTAAACTTCCCCATCCGGGGAATTCCTGGTATTCTCGTAAGCAGTGGGGACAACCAGTTCAATAGACTGAGCCCTCAATCTTGGGGTTCACCCCTATGAAACTTATTCCTGCAAAGGATAGACTAAGCCTACGTATAATTATGCCTAAGAGTCACCCCCAGAGAACCTCTTTCATTGCTCAGATGTGTCATCTCTCTTTCAGGTAACTCAGCAGGTGAACTCATTGCCTTCCCCGCTATGTGGGACATGACTCCCAGGGGTGTAAATCTCCCTGACAACCTTGGGCAGAAATTCTAGGATGAGCCAGAACCCAGCATCAAGGGATTGAGGAAGCCTTCTTGACCAAAAGGGGGAAGAGAGAAATGAGACATAATAAAGTTTCGGTGGCAACCTAGAGGTTATTTTTATGCATTCTATAGAAAGCTCTTTTTAGTTTATGGTGTATTGGAGTGGCTGGAGGGAGGTATTTGAAACTGTTAAGCTGTGTTCCAGTAGCCTTGATTCTTGAAGATGATTGTATAAAGATATAACTTTTACAGTGTGACTGTGGGATTGTGAAAACCTTGTGTCTGTTGTTCCTTTTATCCAGGGTATTGAAAGATGAATAAAAAATATATATGTGGATAAAAGTAAATAAATAATAGGGGGACAAAGGGTAAGATAAATTGGGTAGATGGAAATACTAATGGTCAATGAGAGGGAGGGGTAAGGGGCGGTATGTATGAGTTTTTTCTTTTTTCTTTTATTATTTGTCTGGAATGATGCAAACATTCTCAAAAATAATCATGGTGATGAATACACAGATATGTGATGATACTGTGAGCCACTGATTGTACGCCATGTACGGAATGTATGTGTGTGAAGATCTATCAGTAAAAATATTTTTTATAAAAGATAAGAGGGCTTCTACTGTAGCATTAATAGCCTCATTTTATAGGTGATAAAATGAAGCACTGAGGTTGCATATCTAGTAAGTGTGGAACTGGGATTTGAACTCAAGGAAGCTGTCTCTAAAGTCCAAGTTCTCCACCAGGACACTGGACATCTTCCACTATAAGCAGCTGGAGGGCTGGACACAGCTTACCCTTGGGCAGCTACATCTTCAGACCCCTGTTGCCTCAATGGGGATCCCACAAGCCCCCTCCACCCTAATTCTCAGTGTCGAGTGACTGAAAGAACTGACCCTTCAGCCACTTCAACAAGTGTACAGTTTATTCTAGAAACAGTGAGGAGGGGTTGAAAAGGATCTGCAAGAGAATTTGGTGGGGGGCTTCGCTGTGGAGGATCTCTCAGCTGCTCTCAGGGCCCGTCTCCTCATGGTACAGGGGAAGCCTTCCCTCCATGCCTCGGGGAGATGGGTGTTATTTCTCGAAAGACCCAATTCTTTACGCTCTAAATTAGCCATCCAGGGGACAGGGCGGTTTCTTTAGGAATAAGAATACCTGGGAGATGGAAGACTTCCAAAGGCTGTTTAGATGAATCGCTAAAACAAACAGCAGGGGTCGTTTCTAAGGAAGAGAAGCAAGAAGAGAGAAACATGTCTGTGTTTTGGCTATGAATTCACTCATCCTCAGACGCCTCGCCTCGGCGCCTGCAGGGCTCTGCATGTACCTGCCCCAAGCCCACCTCCTCCCACCGTCACCTCCCTTGACCCTCCTCAACTCCCACGCACCCCCACTTTGTGCCTCCAACCTGCCAGGCTGTGCCGCCCCCTGGATCAGAGCTCAATGCACAGGCCCCTCCTCGTCTTCCAGCACCCACACCCCCTAGTCGCTTCTGACCAGCCCGGGGAAAGGAGCATCCCCTCCAGTCCCTCTCCGTGACACCGCCCCATCATCCGTCTTGGAGCGTGCATCCGAATTGCATTTCTGTTTGTGGCTGAGTAGTACTCCATTGTATGGATATGTCATATTTTATCCGTTCATCGGTAGATGCACACAGCCCATCCGTTTGTGTATTCTCTATGGCCGTTTCCACGACAATGGCAGAGTTGAGCAGCTGCGACAGAGACGGTATGACCCGCAGAGCCAAAAACATTTACTATCTGACTCTCTACAGGAGAAGTTTGCTGAGCCCTGGCTTAATGGGTCAGGCAGACACCATCATACAAAAATTAAAAAACAGTGTGACTAGTGCTTAAAAATAATGGTGAGGAGCATATGAAATGCCATTCACTTTGTTCGGCTGCCCTCTCCTGTTGGCTTCCCAACCACAGCTGTGCTTAGCCAAGGACTGAGGAGGGTCTGGGCTGACACACGGCAATGAAGCTACCTGAGGCAGAGGCACCAGATGTGCAATGGCACAGAGGAGAGGGGAGCGGTGGGGCTCTCGGGGGGCCGCAGATAGTTTACATGGATCGTGGGTGGGGATGGAGGGGAAGAGAGATGTGGAGGGAGGGTTGGAGAAGCAGAAAGGGTCCTCATCCTGAGAACCATGGACAGCATCCATGCCAGGTCACATGGGACAGGTGCTTTCATATCGTATTGTGGGGAGCCCAGGGATTCCACAAATGCCTATTTTCAGTCTCCTTTCAAAACTGAAACTATTCTTCAAGTCTCCCCACCCTTCCCTCTTCTCCAGCCTCCGTCCTTCCCTTGGGCACCTGGAAGCTCCTTTCCATCCCACAGCCTTTGCATAAGGGGGACCCTCCGCCTGAAATCTCTTTTGTCCATTTTTCTGTCTGTCTGATGACTCCTCATTCTATGCATCTTTGCTTTAATGTTACTTTCCCAGGGTAGTTTTCCTTGACCACCTGTCAATCCATGTTAGGGCTCTTGTTTTCTCTTTCATTGCATCCTGTGCTCTTCCTCTGTAGAGTTAAATATCATCTGTAATCATTCACTCATTTGTTTCATTTCTGTCTCCTTCGACTAGAATGCAACCCTCATGAGGGTAGGAATCACGTCCTCCCTGGTCCCTGTTGAATCCAGGATTCATCATAATCCTCCATAATAGCTTCATAAACACTTATTGAGTTGGCTCAGTAGGTTAAAACACAGAATTACTATATGACCCAGCAATTCCACTCCTGAGTATATATCCAAAAGAACTGAAAACATGTTCAAACAAAAACTTGTACAAGCATGTACATAGCAGCCCTATTCGCAATAGTCAGAACATTTAAACATCCCAAATGTCCATCAACAGATGAATGGATCAACAGAAATGTGGTCTGTTCACACAACAGATCATTATTCTCTCACAAAAAGGAATGAAAATCTGAGGCATGCTACTACAATGGATGAACCTCGAAAATATTATGCTAAGTGAAAGAAGCTACACAAAAAGATCATATGGTTCCATTTGCATGAAATATCCAAAATAAGCAAATCCATAGATACAGAAAGTAGAGTACTGACTTCCAGGCACTGAGAGTGTGGAGAAAATGGGAAGTGACTGCTTAATGGGGAAGGGGTTTGCTTTTGGAGTGACAAAAATGTTCTAGAATTAGCTACTGGTGATTGCACAAAATTATGAATGTATTTTGTCACTAGTGGTAAGTTTTATATTAGGTGTATTTTACCACAATAAAGAAATTTTTAAAAATTTCATTGCATGAATTAATGAATTCGTCCATCTCTCCACGACTCCAGCATTTGTAATTCTCTTCATTGGCCTTGTCAAACAGTGGCTTGGGAGCTAGAGGTGATGAGTTTTCAATCAATTCTGTGGTTTCAATTAGAGTTTTTGAAACCACCTGAGATACCTGCCTTCACACTAGGCAGTTCCCCCCAAAGCCAGTCCAGAATTGGGGTGAAGTCCCCCCCCCTCAGTGTTGGACAAAGCCCCCTTCCCTGCTATAACATACCTGGTATCCAAATCTGGGTTACAGTAGTGGCAGTAACACTTGGGAAGGTGACGAAGGAGTGAACCGGGAACAATGGAAGAAACAGTTCAGGTTAGGCGGGTTGGTTTCCATCCCCTCCCTTTCCTCTACTCCTTTCCTCCTCCTTTCTCTCCCTGTTGTGAAGTCCCATGGCCTGTGGTCCATTCAGCCTCACCTCTCACTGGTCTCATGCTCTGCTCCATCTCCTAACCAGTTTTCCCAATCTCTGTTAGTGATACTAACAGAAATCTCTAGCCTGGCTTTCTCACCTCAGGACGATTGACATTTTGAGCTGGATCATTCTTTGTTGTAGGGGCCTGTCCTGTGTAATATATAATGTCTGGCAGCAACCCTGGCTTCTCCCCACTGTATGCCAGGAGTACCTCCCTTCTCCAGCATTGTGACAACCCAAAACATCTCCAGACGTTCCCAAATGTCTTCTGGGGGCGGGGGGGGGGGGGGCGCGGTTTGCAAAATCATCCCTGGTAGAGAACCACTGCTCTAGCCAAGGGCTGAAGCCAAAGCCTGTACTCTCCCCTGGTCCTTTCATTTCCCTTGCCCCTCACACCATCATTAGTTCTATTTGCAGGTTAGATCCCTACACCATCTGCTTCTCCTCTCCTCCAACGTCATCTCCAATCTCTTCCCTAACCATGTGACCTCCTTCTCTCCATCTCTGTTTCCGTGCCTGCCTGATCCAATCCACTCTCCACAAACAACAGTCACAGATGGCTCACCACCAAACTCAGAATAAAATCTGTGTTCTTTTCATGGTCTAAAGACCACTGTGTGATCTGGTTTCTCTCTAATCCTTTCAGATCTCACAGGTTTGCTTTTGCTTCCTCAAAGACCCCAGTGCCCTCCTGCCTCAAAGGTCTTCAGCTTGCATGTTTGCTTTGCAAACACGTTGTCCCCAAGTGACTCCCAAGGCATGCTCCTTCTACTCACTGATCTTTCAGTCCAAATATCACCTCCCCAGGTAAAGCAGCCTACTGCCCTACATGCTCTATGATACTGCCCTGATTTAGTTCCCTTTTGCAGCTAGTTACATGTTTCTTATCTTTCCTTCTGCCTAAATCATGAGTTTTGTAAGCTCAGGGATCTTGTGTTTTGTTCTCCTCTGAGTCCCCAGTACCTAGCACAGGGCCTGCTATGCACTTGAATATTTGACGTATGAGTAAATGATTGACTGCTTGCCCTTCCTTGCATTTTCCCTACTATCTTATACCTGTGAACCATTGCACATGATGTTCCCTCATCCCGGAACATTTTCCCCCTTTCCCTCTTCAATGGACTTATTCTATCCTATCCTTTAGACTAAGTGGAGGTTTTAAGAACCTCCTGCAAGTCCCCCCATCCCCTAGCCTGGGATAGAAGCCACCACCTTCTACACTAGCACAGCCCCAGAGGTTCCTGTGAAATACTACCACTGGGTGGTCTGTTCATCTTTTCTGATGGTTGTCTACCTTGCAAAAATTATTACCTACTTAAAGGCTGCTTATTCATTAGAGTCCCAGCAACCTGTAAAGGACTCAGTCCTTAAGAACCTCCTTTGCATGCTGAAATGAGGGAATGGTGGGAGGAAGAGCGGGATGGGGAGAAGATGGGAACAAGAAGGGAGGAGGGTGGGATGGAAGAAAGAGGGAAGGAGGGAGGGAGGGAAAAGGAAGAGTTTCTTTTATAGAAGGGGATCTCCTCTTCTACCTTTACTTGTTTGGCAGTTCTCATGCTCCCTTTCTCCCTTCTTCTGTGCCCTCCTCTTTCTCTTGCCTTCCACTCTTGCCCTCCAATCACCCTCCTCCCTCCTTGGATAACATGGCCTCGAGTGCTGGCTCCTTCTTACCCAGTCTCCTTTATTGTAGGACACGAACAGGAATGTGGCAATCATGTAGGCACATTTCAACATGCTCCAATTGTTCTTCTTCTTCAGAACAGGTGTCTTGGTAGTCATGGTAGCTGAGGGAGGCTTCACTGGGGAGAACCCAAGGGAAATGATTGACAGTGTAGGTATTCCTTTCCAGTTCTCAAACTTCCTGTCATTTCCAATCTCCATTTCCAGCACAGTCCTCCACTCCCAACTCCAAGCCCACATTTCAAGCTGCCTCCTGAATTCTGGTCTACACACAGTCCTTGTTGGGTGCTCCCATCTTGATGACATTGCTGCCACACACCCACCAGCCCAGACAAATATCCAGGAATCATTTCAGCTTGCCCACTCCTCACTTCCAAACATGGCCCAACACAACCCTTATATTTCCCACATTTCCACAGAACCACCTCTCCTCACCATCCCAAGGCGCCAGGCTTGTTAGCAGGCCTCTTAATTATTTCATTAGCTTCCTACTCCATGATCTGTCTACCTCAGGCCATCTTCCACATGGTTCCGGAAGGATCTTCCCAGAACCCAAATCCGTCAATGCCATTGCCTTGTTTCAAACCTAATATAGTGCACAGGCTGCCCAAACAGCCTTTTCCTCTTCTTTGCACTTTAAGCTTTTTATTAAAGTATCACACACAGGAAAACTCAATTTTTAACATAATAAACATACCTGTCTAACCAGACCTCAAATGAAAAAAACAGAAGATTACCAGCATATCATAAGCACCCCTAGAACCCCTTTCCCATCACTACCTCCCTGAAAAGGAATGTACTAAGTATACAATCATATTGTCTGTAAATAATGAGGGTTTTATTTCTTCCTTTTCAATCGTGGTAACTTGTATTCCCTTTCTATGGGCTGAATAGGACTTGAACTGACTATTACATGCAGAATAATGTGGAATAGGAGTGATGATAGCAAGCATCTTTGTCTCATTATTTATGATCTTGGGGGAAGCTTTCAATATTTTGATATTAAATAGGTTGTTCCCTGTAGGTTTTTGTAGCTACTCTTCATCATATTAAAATGTTCCCTTCTATTCCTGGTTTTCTGATGTTTGTTTTTCTTAATCATAAAGGACTTTTGAATATTACATTCTTTTTTATCTATTAAGATGATAATATGCTTTTTTCTTCTTTATGTTAATAAGATGGGAATTATAGTGATTGATATTTACATATTAAACTATCCTTGCATTCCTGGAATAAACTCAATGTATTGATTTTTTATATACATCGCTGGATTGGATTTGCCAACACTTTCTCTAGGAGTTTTACATTCATGTTTGTAAAACAAATTAACCTAAAAAGTTCCTTTCTTTTCCTTTCATTGTCTTTGTCAGATTTTTGTGTCAAGCCTGCGTGGCCTTAAAAATGAATTGGGAAATGTTGCCTGCTCTTTATTTTCTGGAAGACTTTGTGTGAGGTCCATGTAATTTCTTTCTTAAATGTTTGGAAGAATTCAGTATTAGAGTCATCTGACCCTGGAAGTTTTTTGCGTACATGTGGGAAGGTTATTTAATTACAGATTAAATCTCTTTAATAGATACAGGGCTAGTCAGCTTTTCTATATCTCTTTTGCTTCACTTTTGGTAATTTACGCTTTCCTAGAGTTTTGTCCATTTCCCTTTTAATTTTATCAGCATAAGATTTTTCAAACAGATCATCTTTCTGATACTGCAGGACCTGTGGTGATGCTTCCTTCTCCCCCGACACCGAGCCTGTGTGCACGCTCATCTTCCCTTCTCAGCCATGCTAGAGGCTTACACTCTCATTAACCATTTAGCATGTGTGCACGCTCCAGTCTTCCCTTCTCAGCCATGCTAGAGGCTTACACTCTCATTAACCATTTAGCATGTGTGCACGCTCCAGTCTTCCCTTCTCAGCCATGCTAGAGGCTTACACCCTCATTAACCATTTAGCGTGTGTGCACGCTCCAGCCTTCCCTTGTCAGCCATGCTAGAGGCTTACACTTTCATTAACCATTTCAAAGAAATGGCTCTTATCTCTGTCGATCTATTGATTGTGCATTTTCTTTCTATTCATTAACTTCTGCTCTTTATCATTTCCTGCCTTCTATTTAGGTTAAATTTTGTTTTCTTTTTAAAAATTCTTCAGATGGCTACTCAAACACTGATTTTCAGCCTTTCTAACATCTTTTCGTTTAAATGCACATTTAAGAGTACAAATTGTCTCCTAAGCAGAGCTTTGGCTATAGAGTACCAGTTTTGAAAATGTGCTAGTCTCACTATCATTCAGTTAAAAATTCTTCCTAACTCCTTTTGCAATTTCTTCTTGGCCCATTTAGAAGTAAGCCCATACATTCATAACTACTTGAGGATTTTAACATCTTTTATGAGTGCTATCTAGCCTAAACCCAGGGCATTCAAAGAACACACTCTAAATTATTTCAATATGAAATTAATTGAGGCTTACTTTATTTCCCAACATGTAGCCAATTTCAGTGAAAATTCCTTGTTCACTTGAAAAGACTGTGTTCTTTCAATATTGGGTTCAGATAGTGTTTGTCATTTGTGTTTAGATAATCTATATTCTTCCTGAATCAAGTTAAGATGAGGTCATACTGGATCAAGGTGGCCCCCAAATCCAATGCCTGTTGTCCTTATGAGAAGAGGGAGCTCGGACACAGAGGGAAGACGGCCATGTGAAGATGCAGGCAGAGACTGGAATTATGCTGCCACAGCTGAGGGATGCTTGGGGCTACCAAATGCTAGAAGAGGCAAAGCAGGGTCCCCCACCTAAGCCTTATTTTAAAATAATAATAATAATTTATTAAAGCCACCCAGTCTGTGGGAATTTGTTACAGAAGTCCTAGGAAACTAATGTACATGGTGTGGGGATTATGAGTTATGGGTCTGAATCTGCTGAGAGATGGGGGTTTTAAACCAAACTGGGTTACATTTCTTTCCTTGAAAGCAATGCTTTTTAATGGCTTGGAAAATATTCCACTATGTGGATATATCATGCTTTACCTAACAATTCTAATGGATAGATATTTAAATTACCAAATTTCCACCATTATAAGTAAGGCTTTTTTGAACATCTGTATCCATAAATTCTAATTTCTCTCATGACTATTTACTTAGAATAGATTCCTAATAGTGGAATACTAGATAATTTGTAAAGCTCTTAATTCATGCTGCTTTCCAGAAAGATAAACACATAAAGACTCGCCAGTAAGGACATTTCCTCCTACTTTAATTTTTTTTAATTATTATATAATAAAATTGACTTTTTTTCTCTTTGTGTGCAATTCTATGAATTTTAGCACATGTATAGACTCATGTAATAATGAACACAATCAGGACACAGAACAGTTCTGCCATGCCCAAAACTCCGTCCGACGGCCCTTTTACTCACACTCTCAGCCCTGGGAACTGCGGACCTGTTCTCTATCACCATGGTGCTGTCTTCCTGAGAATGTCTAATCAACGGAATAACAAAGTCTACAATCCTCAGTTACATTTTAAAAACCAAACGAGACTGGAATTTAGATTGAGGTATCACTGAGGTCGCTGCTATGGGGGAAGAGACGGTTCAACAGT